>JAWWEO010019553.1:0-13756 GCA_035582975.1 Ormyrus labotus | reverse complement strand
AGCATTCCATTGCGCATCTTTCTCCCATACAAACTATATTCATAATTTTTATAGTTTATGAAATATTTAAACAAAACATTAGTTTTGCGAAAAAAAAAAATTTAATACTTTTGTTCACTTCAACTCTTCTTAACTTTTGTAAATATTCATATTTATAGTTGAAACTTTTACATGACAAACTTCAATGTATACCGCGTCTTTTAAGCCCAATTACAATTCTTAATATAAAATATAAATAAAATGGCGATTTTTTATAAAAATTTAATTGAAAATTTCTTTTTATATTTTCAATTGAAAAACAGTGTTAATTTTTGTACGGGCGCGTGACGCGCTGTTGCTCCTACAAGCAAGAAAGTAAAAAAATGCAGCGGACCGTAGGAGCGCCACACGCCCGTACAAAAATTAACACTGCTCTTAAACAATAAAAGCTAAGAAGCTAAAAATTTGCACAAAGCATCGTGAAATTTTGGTATGGTTAAAAATTTGAAACTTAAACTTTCATAACACAACTTTTTCAATTGAAAATATAAAAAGAAATTTTCAATGAAATTTTTATAAAATTTCATATTAAGAATTGTAATTGGGCTTAAAAGACGCGGTATACATTGAAGTTTGTCATGTAAAAGTTTCAATTATAAATATGAATATTTACAAAAGTTCAGAAGAGTTGAAGTGAAAAAAAGTATTAAATTTTTTTTCCGCAAAACTAACGTTTTGTTTAAATATTTCATAAACTATAAAAATTATGAATATAGTTTGTATGGGAGAAAGATGCGCAATGGAATGCTCTACCGTAGCTAATTTTTTAAATTTCATTTTAAGCAATTTGATCAAATATTGTACTTGGACAATACTTATTTGGCGAAATTTCGTTTCGTCCCCTTACTGTTTCGGGACCCTCAATTTAAACGTTGTTGTCAATATACTATCCTATTGCTTTAATACCTCACTGGGCCGTTCTGTTAACAGTCTCTGGTTTGTTAAATTAACAGAAACGGGTAGTTGTGTGTATTTATCGGCGCGAGACTGTTGAATCAACTACTTTTTTCTCTCAATGTGGGGCACTGTCCATGCGTCGAAAATCGAAAGGCGTTCCTGTGGATGACATCCAGGTGTCCAGGAACACCTTCGAGGTGACGAGACATCGTCTAGAGAGCGACCCATCTGGGGCGCCGTCCATCCGTCGAAAAGTGAAACGTGTCCCTGTAGGTGTAGTCTAGGTCTCTTGGAACACCTTCAGGGCGACGACACATCGTCTAGAAAGCGACCCATTTGGGGCACCGACGATGTACCGAAAAACGAAAAGTCTTCCTGTGGGTGACGCCGGGAACACCTTCAGGGCGACGAGTATTGTTTACGAAGCAAATCATGTTTTGTGAACGCGAATTCCCATTTTTTATCTCAGATACTCAAAGTGCGGAAAATCTTACGTTCAGACATGTATCCATGTTAGGAATCAGAGTGATCTTCCTGGTCAGTATTTTTGCCAAAAATATGAAAATTAACCCTGATCTAACGTTATTTTAATCGATCGATGCAAGGAACGGCTAGGTCAATTGTGATGTTTTTCCCTTAATACGGATACATATCTCAACGTAAAAAATTACCGCTCTTTCAGAATCTGCACTAGAAAATAGGGGTTCCTATTAAAAAAAAAAACAATTTTACTTTTAAATAACTTTGTTAATGAACTTTAAGGTTGAATCCAAGGTGCATAGCCAGGAACATTTACTACAACTTTTGTCTTGATCATTTGTTTATGCGACAACTACTTTACAAGTTATTCGACAGTTCCGGAACTTTTTGAACACCTTGGACACCTTATAAATGGTGTTCTACACTATTTTCCTCTTGGATCTATAGAATTTGGGTAATGCTCAATTAAAATTTACGCTAATCAGATCGCAAGTCAGACCAAAAAGACCAGATGTAAGCAAAGAAGGCGTGGCTAATACGCGATCGTCGCTCAAGAGTGAAGGTCACGTGGAGAAGTAACAGACTGGATTAGCAAACAAAACAATGACAAACGATTGCGTATTAGTCAGGTCCCTTTTGAGCAATTCTCAACTTTTATACATTGACAAATCTTTTCGGAACACCATGTATATGGGACTTACTTGTCCGCTGTGCAGTAGGATGCGGGACAAATAAACTTGATGTCTTGCTGCATCACTTGCTTTGCTACTGCTGCGGCTGCTGTTGTTGTTGCTAACTGCCAGGTGGCCAGCAAGTAAACTAAGTGCACAGCACAATGTATACGCCCGTACAACCTCTGAATTTACTCCCAAAAGAAAAAAAAGGCGAAAGAAAATGCGGGTTAATTTGACAGATGAATATTGACGATATGGCGGTCAGAATCAATTTGTCGTTTAGCGCGCGGTTTTCCATTTTTTCACGCGACCAAATTGCAAATTTCGTCATAAACATTAAAAAAGAAGGTCACCACTTGGCAAGTTCAGAGTTATAAATAAAGTATATTATATAAAATTAAAATCACCTTTATAAAAAAAACTAATAAAAACATCAAAATCTACTTAAAATGTTGTTGCAATTTAAATTTATGGAAATTGATAGTTCCTAAGATTTAAATTTTTTATCGAATTAATCGTAAACAAATTTCAGTAAAATATACAGCACAATATAAAATATTTGTATAAAATATCAGTTTAATGTGATTAAAAAAGTTTTATCTAGAAAAAAAAACTATAAATGAAAATATCATACTTCTACAAAATGGATCCTGCCCTTCTTTACTAGATAGTAGACGTAATTCTGCAACTGCGTAACAACTCCAAGAGGAAGATTCACTTTCTCCATTGCATTGCAAAAAAAATCCTAATGATCTTTGAGGTTGACGTTCTTGAGTTTGACTTGATCTAGGCATCACCATTATTTTCCACGGCAAATTTCTTACAAAACATGGAGGAGACAATTGGGATTCTTTCATTTTTGATATATTTTCAACGGTATATCGAAATGTTGCTTCATTTCTTGCTTCATCTGAAAATAATAACCACAAATTTTCATGTTAATGAGAGTAAATAAAAAATAACTTCTTTTTTTTAAGAAATTGAACAAATTATTTTACATCACGCCTCCTGCACAGAATGTAAAAGATATCGAAATGATCACGAGAAAAGTTTATCGTTAAATAATAAGTACGTGAGAGTACATTACAGAACGAGTGCACAGAATAGGTAATTCCCACACGGGTCGAGTTTTGCGTCCGAGCATAGCAAGGGCGATAAATAAGACGAGTTTGGTAGAGGCGTAAAATCGTGTTTTATATTCGTAATAGGCAAAAAATTCAATTTTACATTGTTTTGTAGACGGGTGTCAAATCGCATTTTACTGCCGCAAAACAGGGCGTAAAATTTTACGCGCCCGCGTATCGAAATAAAATTTTTGAATACTAAGAGTGTAAAACTCAGTGTTTACCAGCTATTAGGAGGGAGTAAAAGAGTAAAATAGCTGGTAAAAATGAAATTTCACACCCTTCTTTTTAAATATAAGTATATGCCACGCGGAAGTAAAGGTGTTTTTTACCCTCATCTTTATTGTCGCCCTCGCCTCGCTCAAGCGTTAAATTAAACTCGGGCAAAAAACACCTATTTTACTTAGTTGTTGCATAATATACTATTTCGTTACAAAAAAAATCGGTGCCAATTCATTGACACTTAGCTTCCTCCTAACTAATTTATCGTTCCAATATTATCTCCGAGATTCATTAAAAACAATCGATTTCAACAACATAATTTCAAACTGTTCTATATTTAATTATTTATTTTTGTATTATTATTTTATTTTTCTATATACATTTTAGAATTTTATGAACAGCAAACAAAGTTTAAATAAAAATTTTTTTATTGGATTATTTAGTCTTAAAAAACAAAACTTTTGAAACTCCATGCGTGCAAAGCTCGATTTCGCGCACACTTGAATAAAAATGCCTGCGCTAAATCAAGCTTTGTACGTGTTGTACCAAATAATACTTTTCGACACGGGTGTGAAGGATAGGGTTATCAAGAACAAAAAAACAGTGGAATCTTAATTTTGCTGATATGCCTTTATTTTAACAATATTTCGAAGAGCTGCCGAAAAGACGTCTGACAGCTTTGACGGTCAATTCTAATCTGCCACGTCGCTGTAGTCGCGCGTCGCTCGCCGCCTTATGCCACAGACCACCCCTCTACCCTTTCAATATTAACTCATTTTCACGACATCCTCCCCCTTTGAAAATATAAAAATACACTTATTACTAGATTTTTAAAACTTTAAAATATAAATTAATTTAGAACTATAGAGGGTGTCAAATCGCGATCAGTCTTTTATCCCTAATCGGCGAGGTTGTATAATTTTGTGTCCGCTACGACTATATACATGGGGTTCGCATTTTTTATTATTTAATTCGTCAACTGACGCAGCTGTTTTATAGTTTACATTTGCTAATTGTTCCTTCGACAAAGTACAACTGTCTTCGCCAATTTCGAGTGAATACAAACGTTGAATTGGTCGTTTTAATAATCCGTTTTTCGTTTTTAAAACATAGACGCGCGTTTTCCCATCGCGGCCCGGTATTTCATTAACCACACGTGCAAGTGGCCAAGTTATTCGTTTACTGTTTGGATCATCTCCGATCAAAACGACGTCGCCAACACATACTCGGCGTGATTCCTTTTTATCAGATTTTGACAAAAGTTGACTAAGATACTTGGCACGAAAGCGATCACGAAGACTCACGTATTCTTTGTCGATTCAAAAGTTTTTTATTGAGCTTCATATGTTTCAACATGTAAAAATCAGGTACACCACTCTCGTATAATTCTTACAGAAACATTGCCGGAGTAAGTACACGTAAATCTTCGGGTTGACTCGATACATAAGTCAATGGGCGCGAATTTATTACTGCTTCCGCATCGCATAGTGTAGTCGATAAACTCTCATAAGTGAGGCAAGCTTTGCCCAGAATTTTGCGTAAAACAGTCTTGAGAACTCCAATAAGTCTCTCCCACCAGCCTCCCCACCATGGTGCCGAAGGAGGGCTGAAACGATACTCAATACCATGAATCGAAGCTTGCTTAGTGATTTTTTGCCAATCCAGCTCGCTTAATGCATTTCGTGTACCGACAAAGTTAGTGCCATTGTCGCTAAAAATCATTTGTACGCGACCCCTCCGAGAAACAAAACGACGCAAGCATTCTACTAACATATCGGCGCTCAACGATGAAGCTATTTCAAGATGGACAGCGCGATATACCGCACACGTGAAAAGACAAATGCATGCTTTGCCTCCTCCCTTTACATTTAGAGGTTCGGCAAAATCGACACCAGTGATTTCGAACACTTTGGCATCGCGTATGCGTTCGATCGGTAACGGAGGTATTTCATATTCCATGCGTTTAACTCGCTGTTTTTTACATACAATGCATTCGCATATTACACTTTTAACATAACATCTCGCAGATATTACCCAAAATTGTTCTTGCAACGTATTCATGACAACCTGGGTGCCCAGATGGCCGCAACGCTCATGCGCTTCACGAAACAAAAGGGTGACAATGTCGTGTTTTTCGAGCAATATTGGACTTAAAAAATGTTGTGTATCATGTCGATTTAGAAGCCGTGTTTGTAAAACAAGTAATCCGTCATTATCACGTATCGTTTTAAAAGAAGATAATTTTTCCATCGAGTTATTCAGAACATCCGTTTGAATTTGTTTCAGTACAACTACTGCAGCGTCTCGAATCTCTCGGTAGAGTAAATACAAAGGATTTTGCTTGACATCCACGGTAACCTTTTCACCCGTTTGACGTGCTGTGATTTACATTCTACAATTTTGTAAAAAAAATGACGTGTCCATGCAACAAAGCATATAATTTTTGTATAGGATGAAAAAATCGCACTAGCTTTAAACGGCCTCGCACTGACATTTGTCATTACAATCGGTGTTCTCTTCTTGTAGCCACTCGCAATTACACATTGATCCTCAATACCAGGCGTGGAAGGCCAATCCGCCTCTGGCTTGCGTAGCCAGTCAGGGCCTTGCCACCATTTCGTTTCAAGTAGCCGCTTCGGGCTACACCCTCGCCACGGTAAATCGGCAGGATTCACTTCACCAGGTACAAATCGCCACTCTCCCGCCCCGGATCGTGCGTTGATCTCTTTGATTCGATTTAAAACAAAAGTGCCCAATGGGGCTTCACTCTTGCGCCAAGCGAGAACTGTTGTCGAATCCGACGAAAAGTATAAACATCGCGTGTCAAAGACGTCCTCACACTCTCCGCCAGGCGAGTGGCGATAAGTGCGACTAAAAGCTCAAGTCTAGGTACGGTTGTGCCCTTAGAGGCAATACGCAATATAGCACTCATTAGTTGCACGTCAACACCGTTTTCATTTTCTACGCGTGCGAAAACTACAGCTGTGTAAGCCGAGTCGCTAGCATCTCCGAACGTGTGTAGAGTAAGCGTGCCTTTTCCCGTAAATCGCGGTACTTGAACATGTTTTATTCCATCCAAGCTTCTATGAGCACAACTGCGCGAGTAAAAGTTTAGGTTGAATTGTCGTTGGACAAGTAAAATCGATCGGATCGAAAATTTTATGCGCCGCGGATAAAATCGCTCGTTTCGTTACGATCACCGGAGTGGTTTTCGTCAAAATCTGGTATATTCACGCTTAGCGTATCTCGTTTTTTATACCATATAAGAACAAATTCTTTAGAGGCTAGAACGACAGTTGCTTTCGAATAAAGGACTGTAACTCGTCATACGTCACGACGCTTGTCACGCAGTTGTCGACATAAAACGAATCTTTTAGCTGGCGTATAGTTTCTTCGGACCACTCACGAGAATCTCCTCCCCCGTCGTGAGTCGCTTTGTTTAAAAGCATAGATAACGTCGCCGATAATAAAAATAGACTACATATCAAACCAAATACAACGCGCTGATGACGATAAATAATAGTTTGACCATGTTCGCGCCATAAGAAACGAAGCACATCGAGATCCTTTTTTGCCACGACAATTTGTAAAAAGGCTGCTTTAATGTCGGAAATGACCCCGATTTGCTCTTCGCGGAAACGGTTTAATGACGATGATACTAATTCGATTAAATTCAGGCCGACTTCTAACCAATCATTCAGAGAAGGAGACCCCGGCTTACGCGCCGATGCATCAAAGACTGGGCGAATCTTCATTGTGCTGTAGGGTTTTATAACCGTACGATGCGGTGAATAATCACAGTCACCAGCGTTTTCGTCGACGGTTACCTTCTCTATGATACCTTGATCACGCCAATCTTCGAAAATTTTTCCGTACTCTTCCAGCAATTGCACTTTCTCGAGCTTTTTCAGTCGCATTCAAACGTTTTTCAGCGAGGTCGAAATTATCCGGTAGTGGTGCGTGATTGCTTTTTCGTGGTAACTGTACTACGTACCGCGCGTCATCTGAAATTTCAGTGGTACTTTCAATGAAATCATGAGTTTGCTGATCGTGTATGCCCTTGTTAACCTTTTTGATTGGATCAGAAATCCCTAATATATCGAGACTCCATAAATCGGATACCTTAAGTTCATGTATTAATGGCACCGGCATAACGTTTCCTTTTTCAGGAACCGTATCGTTTAATTTTCCTATGACAGTTCAACCTAACAAAGTTTCAAAGGCCACGACTCCATTATTCACTTCGCGCTTACGGCCCGTTAACAGTTTTCCGGCGACGTACGAGGAGTATATCTATCGGCTCATGTTGTTGACCAACGTCCGTGAGAATGATACCATATTTTCGTAAATTATCTATCTAATCCTCGCTGCAAGCTTAGAATCGTATCGCATATCGTGTCTTGATTAAGCATGAGCAACATATCCTAACTCACGCGCGACCGATGTGCATATGTAGGAGCGAACCGAAGCCGTATTGACTATAGCGCGCACGACGTTTTCACATTTCTCCGAGTAAATTAAAACACGTAATGTTTGTAAGCAAACATTTGAAGCGTGGCTTAGCGTAGCGAGACTCGCCTCGCTATTCGAACATTGCGGTATAGGTTCTAGCTCCTTTGTGTCTTGCGATTCTGGTGCCTTTGCTTTGACATACAGACACATAAGTAAAACGTGGCATTTTCCGCACCATGCACATTTAAGTCCAACGCGGCAAGAACGTGCAATGTGTCCCCGCTTGAGGCAATTCAAGCATACCTTCGCTTTTATTATACACTCTTTCCGCTCACACGCTTTGAACACGAAACCTTTTTCTTCTTCTTGATCGCCGCGTCTGCCATTGCAATTCACTTGTGAAACTTTGGAGCACAAACAAAATCCGATGCTATCTTCACAAAGACAAATATGTCCTCTCACGGTCACCACTTTCTGAAGAACAGGGTCATCAAGAACAAAAAAACAGTGGAATCTTAATTTTGCTGATATGCCTTTATTTTAACAATATTTCGAAGAACTGCCGAAAGGACGTCTGTCGGCTTCTAATTCTAATCTGCCACGTCGTTGTAGTCGCGCGTCGCTCGACGCCTTATGCCGCAGACCCCCTCTACCCTTTCAATATTAACTCATTTTCACGACAACGAGTGTGGAAGTTGATTATAATGTGAGTTAAATAATCCACTTAAACACTAGCATTGAACATTATTTTATAACATGAGCGCCGAAAAATCATGTCAAAGTCGTAATTTTAAGATTAGTGTAGATAAGATAATATTCAATACAAGAGCAAAAAGATTATTTTAATCTGGTGTTACTTTTTCACACTATCTTGATTTTGAAGAAAATAAAATAAAAATTTCAAGTAAATTGAATTTTCTCTAGTAATTATTAGCGAAAGAAAAGTATTTTTTCTATTTTATTTGAAATTTATTGCTGGAACTGATGTAAACAATCATAATAAAATAATAATAATAATAAAAATATAACTGTACTATGTTATATATACTGCAAGGTTTACTCTCTATGTATTATCAGGATTTACTGCTGATTATTTTATTTAAAAGTAAGTTAAGTTAATTTTGCAAAAATAGAAGTGAAAAATATGTAATTATTAAGAAATACTAAAATATTTTAGTGCCATTACTAAAATGAATTTAAAGTGCAAATGATTCATTTCTGATATGCATTAATAGAGAGACTCGCAAGGAGAGAGAGTGAATAGGGTGAAATAAATATTCGATCTATTTAGTTTTATATTTTATCATTTATTCAAATTCTACAATAAATTTATACGCATACCGAAGTCATGAAGGAAAATCGCATTAAATTTTTTTAAATTTACTTATATTTAATATTCTTTAACTATTACAATTGTTTTGTTTTAGATGTTTTTAGGTGAAAATTTCTAAAGTTTGAATGTTTTTTGAAAGAAAAATGCGTTACTGAAAGCGGGCTCGAGCGGGCATGACCACTAAATGACCCCGCCGGGTAAGCATGTCAAAAATGCCCTTGATGAAATCTTAATTCGGACTCGATGGACCTTTTTATCGTCAAAAGTTATGAACTCACCTAAAATTTCAAACCCCTAAGCCAATTAGGAGCCCAATTGTAGAAGGGGGTCAAATAAATAATAACCACTTTTTCGATGATATTTTCGAGTTTACACGACTTCTATATATCCGGGTAGGGTTTTTTTTACATTTTTTCCTACAAAAATAAATTTCCTGAAATCCATTCAGATATTTATAAATGTATTTGCTTGCTAGACCAATAAAAAAAACGAGATTTTCCGGTATGTTCTTTGAATCCATGAAACCACCGCTGTTACGACATTGAAGATTGAAGAGTCTTTCAAGATAAACTTTTTTTTTTAAATGGATACCCCTATTTTTCATTCCGGAAATGTAAAGAATGGAAAATTTTAAGTTCTGATATGTATTTGACTTTTCGTGAACGTGACCTCGAGTGGTTAAAGTTTTGTATCAAAATTAAAAGTTTTTTTATATTTGTACATAATAATTTATTATTTTTGTTTAATAACCAAGTTATTAATTATTATTTAATTATTGTTTAATATTTATTTACAACTCAAAAGATGTCGCGTTCGATTGCAACTTGGTATAGCTGTGTAATTTGTTCGGTCCCCCCCCCCCCCCCGTTCGCTCGTTCTCATTTGCGGATTCGTCATATGAAAATGGAAAAAATTTTATATGACGACGTAACAGCGGTGATTTCATGGATTCAAAGAATATACCGGAAAATCGCGTTTTTTAATTGGTTTAACAAGCAAATACACTTGTAAATATCTGAATAGATTTCAGGAAATTTATTTTTGTAGGGAAAAATGTAAAATAAAAACCCTATCCGGATATATAGAAGTCGTGTAAACTCGAAAATATCATCGAAAAAGTGGTTTTTAATTTATTTGACCCCCTTCTACCAACTGAAAAAATCTGAAAAAATGCACACCTTAATTTCAACCCAAAAATATTTCCAGAATTTTTTCGAAGTTGTAGGTATGAACAAAAAAAAAAGGCGCCAATTTCAAATTTGACTCCAACCATTTTTTTAATAAAAAAAATTTTATAGAGCTTAAAAAACCTATAATTTAAAAAAAACTTTGTGTTACGTTGAAAATTGACGGAGATATGATGAAAAACCAAAAAAAAAAACAGAGCGACATTCCATTGGGCTCCGAATTGGTCTAGGGGTCTGAAAATTTAGGTCAGTTCATAACTTTTGATGATAAAAAGGTCCATCAAGTCCGAATCAAGATTTCGTCAAGGGGATTCTTGATATCTTTACCCGGCGGGGTCCTTTGTATATATGACAGAAAGAAACATTAATTGCAATTTTTTCCGCAATCAGTTTATTGAACTGTAAGCAGATTAAATTTAGGAGTAGCAAATAAGGTCAATAAATAAACACCGATTAGAAAATAATCAAAGAAATTTATTGTTAAATTATATTAGATGGCAGACAACGGTCTGGTAACCACAATAGTCTGAGTCGAACTGAATCTCTTCTCAATTCTCCTCTAAGATAAGGGAGGGGAGGCTTTTTCAAAACAAAAGAATCTTGCCGAGCTCTTTCTGCCAACACTCCCTCCCGAGGAAGGTTCTTCTCTATCTTTATTGAATCTTAGAATCTGTAATTAACAAATAATATTAATTAGTTAGCTACATCTATATAAATACATAATCCACTCTATTCTACTCTACTCTAAGTTCAATATTTTTCTAGTCAATTCGTAATGAACCTGCAACAGCAAAGCCTTGGCGAAAACATCAGCCAACTGCTCCTATAAAGGAATTTATTTAACCGTAATCAATTTCATCTCTACACATTGCTTTAAATAATGCTTACTGACTTCAGACATATACCTCAGTGTAATGCTAATACTTATCTTTATACTGGATTTTGCTGCTCTATTCTCACATTATAATTTTATAGGTATTAATTCGTCTCTAATCAAATAATAAAAACGGGTCTACTAGTTTCTGCTGTCAGCAGAAGCAATTTACAATCCTCTCTAATAAACACCTTTTAGCGAATTTCTGACAGACCTCACTCATTGCAACAAACTTGGCTTAACAAAATGTTGTTTATATGCTTTCCAAGCAACTGGATTACCATACAGTTTTTTAATGAATTCACTTGTGATCTTAATTTTGGGACATAATTTTATTAGATCTGTGTGGCAGTATACTGTATCTGTAAACAGTTATTCCTAAGGCCAATTCTCACATACTTTCTGACAGACCTAAATCAAAAAGTAAGAATCTCACCTTTTTTTTTAAATTGATTAAATTTCTCTGCTGTGCTACTGAGTTCCAGGGTATTCGGGCAAACTAGCTGTAATTCAGATCTACTGTTTGTCCATCAGTGAATTCTGTGCCTGGATCCATTCTGAGATAACAAAATTTTCATCTCTGCCTAGTATCAATGCATCGGCCGTATAATTTGCAAAAGTATTATTGCTCTGTCTAGTTTCGCTAAATAGTAATTTATTCAGTTTGAGCAGTAAGCATACTTCACAGTTTAATATAGGCTCATTTCAATAAACTTCATCAAATTTTCAAAGTTTTACTTTTAATTTTTTACCTTATTCATCTCTACTGATATACCAAAGCATTGCTTGATTGCATATTCCTTTTTCTTTCAAGCTCTCACTTGATTTTAATCTGACATTCTCTTCTCTAATGTGATATTGCAATTTACATTATTTATTTTTCTGTCACTTACTGTAGCAGTTAAATTCTATGTTATATTTAAATTTTCATTCTTCTCTAAGCTCTTCCTTTTCTAGTTGATTTTATTTTCTATGGTTCCTTCATCCTTTTCTATTATCCGCTCTAATTGTTGGCTGCTTCTCCATGAGTCACATGTGCAATTATTTTCTTCCTTTTGTCTTGAATTAAATTTTTCATCTCCTCTACCTTTAATTCTATTATTCAATTTATACTTTAATATATTCCAATGATTGAAATTTCATTTAAAATCGAATATATCTATTCTTTTATCATCTAAGTATACGCTTAGACCGTTTTCTACAAAGTTGCGCAAGAACAATAAATTTTCTGACTAATTTTCAGCACAAATTACCTTCTCTAAATCAATAGCTTATTTTCATCATTAAATCCCACTATGCTACCTTCTCCCTCCGATTTAATGATTAAATCAATTTTATTTGCACATTTAATTTCTAAGTTTAGGATGAAATATAGGATTTATTTTTAATTTATTTAGGATGAAATCATTTAAAAATTAATTTTGAATTTAATATATATTCAGTGACAGCAGAATCTAACTAGATCAGCTAGAAATCTAACTAACAGGGATATTTCTACTCTATAAATATTTTCATTTTCTCTATTTTCAAAATTAGTCATTAAAGCATTTGACTTATCAGAATTTTTTTGTTATATTCGCCTCTACGTTTTCTGATTTCTGTTTACGATTTTTTTTTCTCTAAATATTTTAGTATCGGGTTGATTTTCTTTATTTTTATACGGATTAGGTCGCTTAAGACATCTTTCACCATCTTTATTAAAAATTCTACCATTTCTACCGCTTGGAATAAATTTGGTATTACTATCCCTTTCTCATATCTTTTGCAGTGGTAGCCCAGGGTGGCATCGTTTAGACACTCAAAGAACCTGTGTCACCTGCCTATATCTAGAGTAGCAACCACCATTTACTCTAAGATTTGTAACTAGAACTTAAAATACTTTATTTTTATCAACTACGCTTGTTGACACGATACTTTTCTTTTAGTTTTCTGCGTATTGATGAAAAGTTTTAGATCATTGTAATTTATATCTTTCCCCTGTCTATACTTACTTAAAAACTCTACATTTTTATATCGCGAACTCCATGCATTATCGAATTATAAAAAGCATCTCTAATTTGAATTTCTGACAACTTAGTCCCATCAGATATGTGGTTATGTTGTCTAGTAATATTTTCAAATCTATCTATATAGGCAGAAGCCTATTATTTGTGGGGGTTATAAATTAAGCTATATAATTGTCTTTTGACTGCAACTGAAGTTACATTTACTGCACAATGTTTAATCTATTCCAACTTTATCAAAATTTTTACTGAATCTTTCTCTTTTATTGTTTTATCGTAATATTCTGTATCAATTTTATTTATTATAGTATCTAACGCTAAATTTATATTGTTCTAATGTTTTCTTGTCTACAGTTTCTAAATTTTCTTTCTCTATAACAAAATTCTCTATAATATAATTTTCGGATCTTAATTCTGATTTTAAATAATCAAGAAAGTGCTCAAATTTAGTTTTATTTAAAATTTAGTCGT
>JAWWEO010019552.1:0-13765 GCA_035582975.1 Ormyrus labotus | reverse complement strand
AGACAGAGACAGAGACAGAGACAGAGACAGAGACAGAGACAGAGACAGAGACAGAGACAGAGACAGAGACAGAGAGAGAGAGAGAGATAGATGGAGAGAGGGGGAGAGGGGGAGAGGGGGAGGGAGAGAGGGATAGAGATAGAGATAGAGAGTATGCGAGTATGCATGTGTGTGTGTCGCGTAGTCGTGCGCAACGAGAGAGCCGCGCGTCGAACGAGACCCACCAACATCTACGGCAGCGAAGATATCAGCTGTTTGGTTTCCAGAGGCGTGAAGCCAAGTAGGATGGCGTTTAAGCGTCTGCGACATCGTCCCGTTGGTAAGAGCGTGGAGCGTGGTATTAATTAATAGCGGCCTGGCCCACCGCTGCGGCTTGGTTCACCGCAAAAGCTGCCTCGATTTCAAATAGACCACCATGGCCCCGCTCTGAGAACGGGACTCCGCAGTGCCACCGCTACCCTGCGACTCCAGGGAAGAAGAGTTGGCAACACTGCAGCGGAACTAGAGAACACCGGCAGCGTTCGAAGACTCACTCTCTCGCTTGCCAGGAACTCGTTGACACGTGCGACAAAGTTTTCGTGGTTTTATTTGTTTTATAAAACATCGAGCATGAATTACGGTACGGGCGAGATGCCTCGGCGTGTCGTGCTTCTGTTCTTTAATTTAATTTAATATTTCTTCATTTACTTAACTCTGCTTGCGAGTGTGATTTTGTGTGTGTGTGTGATTTGAAGCTGAGACCTGATCGGGTGCTGCCGGCCGACCATCAGCGTTTCCGCGAAGCCTCGTCTCGGGGCGAGTTGCATCGACCCCGCGATTTTAAGCTAGCCGTTATTTGTGTATGCGGTAACTTGTCACGTGACAATCGCGGAGAAGTCTAGAGACACTGTAATTAAGTTTCATATCGGAGAACTTGCGTTTCGGCTTTGTAACTGTCGTTATCTATTTCTATTTTTTAAATGTAAGCTTTTTGATTTTACACTTGCGCTTTATTTCCTCTCACCGCTTTCCCGCCTCTTGCATTACAGCACACAGGAACGGTACTTCGACAAGGTAAGAACTACATGGTTTGACATGTTTTCACGCGTATTAGTCTAAGAAATAGCGAGACGGATTTAATTAGTAAAAGAATTAAGTAGTAAGAACCAAAAGACTACATTATACATTAAAAATCCACATTATAATATGTATCTCCCTATATATAGTTGTAAGACCAAATTCAGTCCCCCCCCCTGTATCCCCCTCGCACCCGCTTACAGGGTCGATTTTTGAACCCCGCTTTTAACGGTGAAAATCCTTCTAGAAATGGTAGTTTTTTATTATTTTGCCCCCCTCCCCGCCTAACCCCGCATACCTTCCCCTCCGCTCTCCCCCACATGCCCGCCCCCCCACTGATAAAGATGCGCAATGGAATGCTCTACAGAAGCTAACTTTTTAAATTCATTTTAAGCAATTTGATAAAATATTGTACTTGGGCAATACTTATTTAGCGAAATTTCGTTTCGTTCCCTTACTGTTTCGGGACCCTCAATTCAAAGACAGCCTGCACCTGTTTTATTAAAACTAAAAAAACTTGATAAATTGAATTTGAATGAACTATGTATAATTTGAAAGAACGTTTATCAATTATTTATTGTTTTTACTAGCTGTTTTACCTTGCTCGTCAACGCTCGGTCGGTTATAGGAATATTTTAGAAGATAATTAGACATGTTTTAGTATTTAGATATTTTTATAATATTTTTTTTGCAAATTTTGGAAAAAGTATCATAAATTATAACTAATGAATTGTTAATAAATAAATTGTAAATTAAAATTGTATGGAATGGTTTTATATTTGATACTCTAGATCATCTATATAAGTAATAGGGTCTAAGGTAACATCTGGGACGAAACGCAACATTTGAAATAAAACATTGCTAAAAAAAGCAAATAAAACACGTGCATATTATATTAATATATATTTATATATCAATATATTAAGGGAGGGATGGGATACCACAGATGAACGAACACAGACCAACAACCGCAATAGAACAACACAGACAATGGAATGTTAAAAAAAAAAAATTAAAAAAAATGAAGTGAAAAAATATATCTTTATATATATACATATATATATATGAAAAGGTACTTATCGGGACACGCAGTAGTTCTCATGATCATATAGATTTTCATAAAAAATATAAACCAACCCTCCCCCCCACCCATCCCCCTTGAACCTAATACATCCCCTGTTAAAGCCTATTAAAAAAATAAACCATCCCTACCCGTACCCCACCCCTAGTGCTTGGAAATTACTAGACAAAAAATAATACGTCTCCTCTGGCTGAGTGCCTTTGTGTCCTAATAAGCACCCATGGATGTATGAAAAATGTGGCTTATATCGGGACTGTCCTCATAAGCACCACTTTGTCCTCTTAAACACCCCTGGATATAATTTTTGTCCCATTAACCACCTTAGCACGTATATAATAATATACGTGCATATTTAGGAGAGAACATGTTAGGGAGGGATTGATACAACAGACGGACGACGGACGACCGATGATCATAGACCAATAACCGCTTAATATAATAGTAGATATCCATAAATAACTCTGGAACTGTTTTTATGATCGCTTTCAGTGCTATGTTCGGGATTCCATCAAGGCCTGGTGTTTTGGCGTTTCCGAATCTACCACAGGCATCCAGTAGTTCTCTCCAGTAGGCTCTCACTGTCGGGATTGACTCTGCATCATTACATTCTATTAAGAAACGGGTCTCTGACTGTTGTGGGAACAGCTCTGCCACTATCCTTTTCAAAAGATCAGGACACGTAGGTGTTGACATTGGCTGGCTTCTCAGTCTTGCCATTACGACTCTGTGCGGTCTTCCCCACGGATCCTTATCGACTTCATTCAAGAGCTCTTGCCAGCATTTCGTCTTATTGCGCTTGATGGCTTTACTTAGCTTACGGCGCACCCCTTTGTATTTCTTCTCCAGTTCCGCATGGTTGGCTTTTTCCGTCCATGCTGAGTCAGTTGTCTTGCCCGCATGCACTCTTTGCGTATCGAGGCAATTTCACTGTTCCACCAATGCACTGATGGAAGCCTGCTGGCTATACGCTTTCGTGACGTAGTGGCATCATAAGCCTTCTTCATTCTCGTGATGATGTCATTTGCCCTCTCTGTAGCACTACTACCATTGATCGGACGATTGTCCAAGGCTTCCCGGAATGTGTTATAATCAAAGGCGCTTGCCTTCTAGCCAATTCCGTTGATCTTCTTGGGTGGAGTTTTGGATCTCCGGCCACTAGAGACTTCCTAGGATATTGCTCGATGGTCGCTGGCGGTGTAGATATCCATGACCTCCCACGAGTATTGACATCTGAGGAGGGTGCTACTCACGAAGGTGAGATCCACTATCAATGTTGCCTCGCCTCTTGCAAACGTGGGTTCATTCCCGCTGTTCATTAAAACCAATTCTAATGTAGACATCGCTTCAAGCAATATTTACCCTCTAATGTTGGTGTCCTCGCTGCCCCAGTTAACTGCCCAGGCATTGAAGTCCCCAGCTATTGCCACGGGAGAGTACTGCTTCGCATCCATAGTCAGTCGGTCTAGAAAGTCGGTAAACTCGCTCATAGTCAGGCTAGGTGGAGGTAACAGCTGTAGAAGTATATTCCATCCAGTTTAGCACTCACAAAACCATTTTCTGTACTGTTAACATTACCCTGGAATGCATAATTACCGCACGACCGGATATGGCTGGCATCCATTTCCCAGAGCTGTGTCCCCAGGTGCCGGTATGGTTCCGAGATCAACACCAAATCAGGCTTCAGCTCCCGCACCGTCTGCGTGAGCATTTCCATCTTTTGCTGATCACTTGTAGTGCATCTTTATATGCTGGACATCTGATGCTACCAGAAACGTGTGCACAGTCCTGTATGTTGCCCTTTTCAGTATAGAGGGCACATTTGGCCTCTTTCTTGCATTGAGCAACCTTGTGACCACCCTCTCTACATTTTACACTGAGCTTGGATCGGTCGACTAAACTCTTACACTTGAAACGTTTCCAAATGCTCAGCACTTAAAACATTTCACGGGCCTCCTTACTACTCTTATTCGGCAGTTGATTCAGCCTATCCTGATCTTGCCGTATTCCCTAATTATTTTCTTGGCCACGGTTGACGCCGATCATACAGTTACAGTCTGTGTGCCTTCACGCACCTTCCGCAGGTATTTGACAGCCTCCAGTGGGATTTCTGTGTCCTGTCCAACTGCGCTTTTCGACACCTCGAGGACGTCCTTCTTGGTTGTGGCTTCATCGAGGTCTCTTATCTCGAGTTTTTCTTCCGGTGTTCTGCTGATCATTGTAGCCTCGTCTCCGAGGAGTTCTTTGATAGTCTTTTGCAAGGAAGGGACCTCTTTGGTGTTCCCCCTTATAAGAACAATCAGCATATCTCCAGTAGCTGTTTTGCGGATCTTGTCTACGCACTTTTGAGCCATACCAGCGGCTGTATCCTGTTTCATCCGTTTCAAGATGTCCGAATACTTCTCTTTATCTTTCGGGCGTATCCGTTTTTGGCCCTGAGTTCCTCTGTTTCTGGGGTTGTTGTTTGTTCTGTTTCTTCTTTTTCCCCTTGACTTGCTGCCATTATGAAGGTTTGGCAGGCAGTCTTTTCTCAACAGTTTTCGGAGCTGATGCGTCCTCCCTCCGCTTCTTCTTTCTGACATCTTCCGGTGGTGCCTTTTCCGTTTCTCCCTGGTTTAATTTCTGGGATTCGGCGTTGAGGTTTCTTCTACCATCATCACTTCTGTCTCCGTTGCCTAGATCTTCGGGTGTGTCTGTGAGTGCGACGGTATCGCAGAGGCCTGCGCTACCGTTGATGGCGTCGACATCCGGTATTCTGCCAACTCCATCATCGTCTTCCTCAGTCGATTGAACGCAGTATCTATGACGGTCACCTTGCTCTTTATCCCCTTGTGCACGTTCTGCTTAGGTTGAACGAATTCGTAGAGCTCTGTGATCAGCTTTTCGACTCGTTCTTGTGCTTTCTTTGTCTTCTTCTTATTTAATTCTTCTGGTGTGGGATTACCAGATTCTCTCCTCTCACTTTCTTTTCCATTTGTTACTTGTTTTATATATATATATATATATATATATATGTAAAGACATGTAATGGTAGATTCCGGGACTTCATAAAGGTTTTGTGCAACGGCAGTTTTCAAACATTGAAAAAATAAACCAATCCCCCCAACCCCGCCCCCCACGCGTGGAAATTACGATACCCCGAATTGCATGTGATTCAAAAATAACCCAACCCCAACCCCAATCCCTTTCTCCCCCTCATTTAACCGAGTTACTAAAGAAATAATCCACGATGGATGGCCCCAGAATCAGCCCGGAAACTACCAATGCCTATAGATTTTTTTCCGGGATGTCCCGGAAACTATCAAAAATCCCGGAAACTACCATTACACACTAGATTTTGTCCCGGAAACTACCATTACTTATATTTATATATATCTATAAATGATCGCTGTAACGGTCACAATTCGAGACTAATACGAGTTTTCAAATTTGTCGAATTCAATTGCTCGCATTGTGACCGTCACCTTCGTGTCGGGCGTACATGATGATTTATACTAGCTCGGAGCGCTCCCGCGCCCCATGATCGTATGAAAATAAATTTGATCCGTAAAATGGGCCCGCCATATTCTATCCGCCATCCTGGAAATTTGACAATTCGTTATCAGCAATATCGTTAGATCGCCCACGCTTAAGAGGAGTAATCCTAGAGAGTTAAAATAACTAACTCTTAAATAAAAAAGAAATATCCTACAACTTTTTTACAGATCGTTTTTCTAAGTCAGTATTTTTAGATGGGATAACCATTACTTTAACCTTGACGCGATATTGAACTTAATCTCAAAGCCAGTGCTATATCCGGGCATGTAATTTTCCACTCTTTTCATCTGTGGGGTCAAAAGTAGGGAGTCCCATTTGAAATTCTGAAGGTGACTTTGAAGTGATCGTGAAGGTCAAGGTCAAATTCAAAGTCTCCATTAGATATCCTACACGAATTCCTACGACTTTTTTTATTGATTATTCTTTCCTCCGGTCAGTACTTTCTGAGAAAGAAGGGAGGGGAGCAGATACTTTTTAAGCACCTTCCCGCCCCGCAAAAGATTAAACTAACAAGGAGAGTCCATTACATTCGAGTCTTGGCTTCCCCTGAAACTCAGAGACTCATCGATGGCACATATAGAGATGATATGTGCAGCCTCAGGGCCTAACCCTGTCTTGATCCTAAGATATATCCTCTTCGCCCAGGTTTTCGATTGATCGTGAATTTTACCTCTAGTTTCAGTCAAATTCCATTTCTGCACCTCTGAAATACATAATATTAAAATATATTATAATTAACACCAGTATGACTTAAAATAAAAATATTCAATTCTATAGACAAATATTTACAAAATTAGTATGAAAATTAACGTTATTTCTAAAAATAACATTAATTTACATAACTTTTCATCAAATATTTGTACTTTTTCTTACAATATATGTTTATTATCTTTAATAATAATGTGTATATAAATAATACACTTATTAGAAACATATTTTCTTTAAAATTTTATTTATTAATTCTTAAGAACTTATAGTCCACAATAATATTAAAAATTGACGATTATTTTATTGCACTTACCACTCTGGTCATGCAATAATGCTTTGCGCTCTGACATAACTAAATGCTGTTATCCTGCACTTGCTGGACCTGACATCTATCTGAAAAATTAACATAAAAACAAAGAATCAGGTAATTTTATTATGAAAATAATTTTTTTGAATAGGTTTTATTTAAAAATGTAATACTTATCTGACACTGAATTCTTCATTGAAAATAAGGAGGCCAAGTTATGTTCAATGAAAGTGGCTATACGGTCCCGTGTAACATCCATGTAAAAAACTTAGAAAACACCCTAGAAGCTGACTTTTTCCGTTATCTTCCATAATATTCTCCGTGATCTTCCGTTTCAGAGATTATCTTTCCGTGAATTATCGTAAGAGGTCACTCTAGGTCCCGTACGTTTCCGTGACGGTTTGTGGAGGTTTCGTAAAAATCCGTACAGCTTCTAGGGACTTCCGTAAGAGTTCGTGGCTGCTCGCCAAGATTCGGTAAGCGTTTTTAGAGCCTCCGTAGCAATTCGTAAAGGCTCCATAGGATTCCGTAAGGGTTCGCAAAAGATATATATATATATATATATATATATATAAATGCACTAAAGAGTATATTCCGGGATTTCCTGAAGGTTATTCATAACGGTAATTTCTGTGTGTTAAAAAATAAACCTAAACCACCCCCTTGGGCATGAGAGTCAATTATGTATTCAAAAAATAACCCTCCCCCAACCCTAACCCCTGTCATCCCCCGATTTAACCGAGTTACTAAAGAAATAATTTACTGTGGATGGCCCCAGAATCTCCCGAAAGCTAGCATTAGACAGAAGTTTACCGAAAGGTAAATATGTACATCTAATATTAGATTCCAGGATAAATTGGCCCGGAACCTAACATTAGCAATAGATATGTATATTGTGGATTATTAGATAGATATATACATAGTAGATTATTTCTTTGGTTGGGGTTGAAGATTGGTTATTTTTTGAATACCTAAATGATTTCCACGCGCGGGGTGGGGCTGGTTGGGGTAGTTTAGGGTTACTTTTTCAACGCACAAAAATCACCGTTGCGAATAACGTTCAAAGTCATAAATTTCACTCAAAATATGTGTATGTATTCATTTATACGCATTTTTCGCATCGCTACCTTCAATATCTAGGAAAAAAATTATCGCTGCTGTTTCCACGTTTCAAGTCAAATAATTTAAGCATTAATAGAGTATATGATTGATTGATTATCGAATAAGAGCAGTTTTATTGCCGCGCGTTAACGCGAAGAAGAAACGCGCCCGGCTCGACCATAGATATATATCGAAAGACTATCGAAAGAACTCTGTAACTTTTTTCGGATGAGGTCTGTAGGTGCTTCTGGAGCCGTAGAATGATTTTTTTTTAATGTTAAAAATTTCAAGTATGCAAATGGTGAATCGTGACTTTGTCAAATTTTCAATTCCTATGTAAAATCGACGTAAAATCGTTCCTGCAGCATCTACAGACCTTCACAAAAAGCCAAAATGAAGCTCTTGAACTCTACTTTGATCAATGATCAAGTATTTTTCTTGCTTGCTGGATTTGTTTATCGCTTATAACTGAAAGCAATTAAAATAAACAAATATTTTCCACATTCAAGGGCTTTATCAATATTTCTTTATTATTAATGTTATTGTTATTGTTATTATTATTGTCGAGAAGAGCAGACAGTTTTAATGCCACTCGTTAACGCGAGAAAAAGTTGCGGAGTTCTTTCGATATTCTTTCGATATATATCTATAGTCGAGCCGGGCGCGTTTCTTCTTCGCGTTAACGCGCAGTTAATAGGTCAAATTAAAGGTCATTTCACGAACTTTTGATTGCTGTGGTGCAAAAGGGGCTTTTCCGGGATTTAGATGTGAAAAATGGCAAAAGACGCTATTTCTTTTTAAATTTTTTGCATCTTGTAACCTATACTAAGTGCACAAAAAGTTATTTATACATAATCAAAGTAACTAAAATTGTTTTTAATGATATTTCTACATTTTATTCACCATTTAAAAGCCTTAGCGCATGAGAAAATAGCCACCTCTACAAATAAACCACTTTTGGAAAATTATTAAAATTTAAAAAATTCATGTGCTCGGCGGCACGACATTTTTCGATCTTCGTAGGGCTACCAAACGTTTTTCTTCCTTTTTTGGCATATATTTTCGAAATTCAATGGGCACTTTTAGAATTTTTCAATTCTGACAATAACGGACATCCTAATATAATATATATATATATCTTCTGCGAACCCTTACGGAATACTACAGAGCCCTTGGAAACTCTTACGGAATCCTAAGGAGCCTCTACAGATTCTTACGCAGGCTCTAGGAACGCTTACGGAACCTTTGCGAACCCTTACGGAATGCTACAGAGCCCTTGGAAACTGTTACGAAATCCTTCGGAGTCTTAAGAACTCTTATAGACCCTCTACGAATTCTTACGGAATCCTACAGAACCCTCGGGAATTCTAACGGAATCCTACGGAGTCTCCACGGATTCTTACGGAGTCTTACGAACTCTTACGAAGTCTCTAGGAACGCTAACGGAGCGTCTGGGAACTCTTACGGAATACTACAGAGCCTTTGGAAACTGTTACGGGATTGTATGGAGCCTTTACGAATTGTTACGGAGGCTCTAAGAACGCTTAGCGAATCTTGGCGTGCAGCCACGAAGTCTTACGGAAATTCCTAGAGCTGTACGGATTTTTACGAAACCTCTTCAAACCGTCACGGAAACATACGGGACCTAGAGTGACCTCTTATGGTAGTTCACGGAAAGATTATCTCTGAAACGCAAGATCACGGAGAATCTTACGGAAAAAGTGATCTTCTTGGGTTTTTTCTAGGTTTTTTACACGGAAGTTACACGGGCCCTGTCCGTATTTCGTTATAATTATTGTTTTAATTATAACGAAACAGTAAATAATTATAATAATTTCAACGAAGAAGTTGCTTGGAATTCTTTCTTTTATCAATGAAGAAAAATATAATATCAAATAAGTATATATTTTTAAATATAACCTATTAAAAAATAGTACATTGTGCAACGAAGGGAGAAATGCCTACGGCGCCCTCGACTCCGATTCGTGCTGAATACCTCACCCTCGCTAGAAATAGCTTTTCTCCCCGTGTTACACACCGTATTTTTGTCAACGAGGGCATTGAAGGCCCACATTTGATGTTAGAAAGTTGATTAGATGATCGTGCATTTCAGAAATAGTAAAAAATCGTTTAAAACAGAGAAAAAAAATTCAAAAAAAAAAAATTTTTTTTTTTACATATTAAAAAAAAAGCGACTTTCGTCCGGTAAGCCCCGCCGGATGCGAGGAAAAATGACTTTTTTCCCCGTTCCGACAAACAATTTTGACAAACGTTTGGAATGCTCGATTTTCTACGCTTCTTGCTAACGTGAAATGAGGGCCATTTAATGCCCGATTTGGGAAAAATTATTTTCATAATAAAAGTACCTGATTCTTTATTTGTATATTAATTTTTCAGATAACTGTCAGGTCTCCAGCAAGTAGAGGATAACAGCATTTAGTTATGTCAGAGCGCAAAGCATTATTGTATGACTAGAGTGATAAGTGGAATAAAATAATCGTCAATTTTTAATATTATTGTGGACTATATGCCCTTAAGAATTAATAAATAAACTGTTAAAGACGAAATATGTTTCTAATAAGTGTATTATTTATATACACATTATTATTAAAGATATTTTGTGTGAAAAAGTACAAATATTTTATGGAAAATTATGTAAATTAATGTTATTTTTAGAAATAACGTTAATTTTCATGCAAATTTTGTAAATATTTGTCTACAGCATTGAAATTTTTTTATTTTAAGTCATACGGGTGTTAATTATAATATATTTTAATATTGAATTTGACTGAAACTAGAAGTCAAATTCACGAATCAGTCGAAAACCTGGGTGAAGAGGACATATCTTAGGATCAAGACAGCGTTAGGCCCTGTGGCTGCATATATCATCTTTATATGTGCCATCGATGTGTCTCTGTGAGTTTCAGGGGAATCCAAGACCCGAATGTCATGAACTCTTCTTGTAAGTTTTGGCCAGCAATTTTATTGGAATGCACATTCAGTAACTATTATTATTAATTTTAAATTTATAGTTATCCAGTGCTTAGTGTGGCATTGCCAATGCATAGGTTTCTAGCATCATGTATATCTAAAAATAATAAAGCACATTTAACAAATTATATTGGTAGCTTTATTAGAAACTTTATTTATTTATTTAACCAGAGTACAAAAATATACAAGTCACTGACATTCAGATGTACAAAAATATGTATGAGATACAGAGCACTTACTGTAGAGATATGCTACAGATCTGTGCAGAGGTCTGGCATAAAGAAACTTAAATCTATTGGAACATCCAAGAATATCGAGAGTGAGTAGAGAGCCTCGCATGTCGTATTTACGTAATTTACATATCGCGACGCGAAAATGATAATTTAATTCATTTTTCACACGATGTAAAAATGCGACCGCGGCACGCGGCATCTCAAATGAGAGCGCGGTGCACGCAATGCAAATATGCACGTTCCCGTTAAAAACCTCTAAACCAATAAAAATCAAAAGAAAAACAAATTTCCCGACGTAAACAATCGAATTAAAATCCGACTACAAAGAGAAATTTACCTATAAAAGGGGCCGAACAGAGGATCTCGGCACCACTTTCCCGAAATCCCTGATCCAGGACGGACAGTTCTCTCACGTGCAGGTCTGATTCTGAGTCACGCTGAACCTCGGAGACGAGGACTCCCACTTCCTTGAGCCGATAACCTCGTAAGAGGAAGAACACGGCAAAAGAAGTTACCCCCCTGGGGTATTTCTCCGAGATATTTAGAAGCGAGATCAACGGTTTGTTTCATAAATTCAATATTAGATATTAGTACATTACCAAACGAATAGATGTTTTAATTTAAATTAGCATACGTAATTTAAATTAAATGAGAATTAGTCATTTAGTATTTAAATATAGAATATCGAGCATGATTTTAATAGATATTTATTAATTTAAATTATTTTGAATAAATTTAAGATAATATTGAAACTGCAGTTGCTTCTACACATTATTTAAAACACCTTGGCACCCTAATAAATCCCGAAACCTTTCACTATATTACTTAAAACTAATACAATAAAGTATAAATATTTGAATATTATTTCATTCAGATTAATGTCAACAAGTATAAACTTTTATAAACAACATAAGTAAAATTAAAATTAAATTATCTAGAATAATACGTGTTATTTACATTTTTTCAGATTGGCTCATTAAATAATTACTTCCTGTTTGAGCATAAAAGGCTGCATAAGCGTTCCCTTAGTTTCAGTGAATATCATCACAATGCACTTAAAGCAGAACATCACGTAAGTATAGAAATAATAATGGCATAGCCAGTGTTTACAATTCATTATGTTCATAATTTTTAGATATTTTAAACTTGAAATCATTGTTTTAAGCAGTGTCATATTTTACTCTTAAGGACGTTTGTTAGAGTCTGCGGGCGAGGCGAGGTAAGGGCAACCCGTCTCTTCGCGCGGGGCTCTCCGCTTACTCGCGCACCTCTTTCCGCAGCCATCAAGCTGGATGATTTGTTTACGTTTTCACTTGTTTTCTTTTAAATAAGCGGTCAATATCAACCGACTTCTTCTGAGAACATCTATAATCTTTAAGGGTAGGGTCCACTCAAAAATCACCAAAAAACTTTTTTTATTTCAGAAATGTGTTCTAGAAGTCTCAAAGATTATTAGAGTCAAAATAAAAAAATTTCAATTCTTAATTTTTAAATAATAAAACAAAAAACAAAAAAAAATTTTTAATGATATTTTGTAAAAATGAATAACGCTTTATTTTTTTAATGTTCTGATTCATAATACGAAATGTACTACAAAATGCATAGTATGTGATGTCTATGACGCGTCAGGACAGTCAGGATTCGACAATGAGAATGCACCCTAATGTTATGGCACATGTACTGTAATGTAACACTTCGGGCACGTCGGCTGCTACTGTTTATTTCATTCGTTGGCTGACACATTATCTATTTGTTCAAATCGAAATCAATAAATAGAGAAACCATCATTCAACAAAATAGAATAATCTACAGGAACTTGCGACTAAAAGTTATGCTCTAAAGAAGAAAATCTTAAAAATGTTTTGAGTAATCCAAAATAACCTAGTGATTCAACTAAGAATAGGCATTAAATTTTATTAGTTAATTATTCAGCAAGGAAAAACCTTCTTAAAAATATTGAATACAGTGAGTGAGTGACATTTATCAAGTAACACAATTAATGAAATTTTATATATTAGTGTATCTTTTAATAATAGCACATGGCATCAATGAGCACACAAATTTTACTCATTATATTGTACTCAACGAGAGAAAAGAAATCAAGAAGAATGTGAAGAACGAGATACATTTTTTTAATCTTTAACAAGGGGAGTATTTAACATTAGAAAACATATCTCAAAGTTACAGGAAAATCCATTACCCAAATGTCGTATACTCTCCTTGTAAGTGCCATGGAAGTAATCGAAGCAGAAATTAGCTGGAAACGAATTTCTTAGTCTTGATAAGTGCATCAAATTAAAAAACCGATGCCAAGTCATTGCCAGTTAGTTTCCTCCTAACTAATTTATTGTTGCATTATTATCCCGTTTGTATTATTATTTTATTTTTATATACCCATTTTAGAATTTAATGAATAGCTAACAAAATTTAAATAAAACTTTTAAAACTCCATGTACAAAGCTTGATTTCGCGCAAGCTTGAATAAAAATCATGCACTAAATCAAGTTTTATACTAGTGGTATCAAAAAATAATGTTCAATACAAGAGAATAAAGGTGATTTTAACCTGGGGTTACCTCTTCACACTATCTTCGTTTTGAAATAAAAATTTCAACGAAATTAAATTTTCTCTAACTAATATTAGTCACGTAAAAGTAATTTTTTTAATTTTATTTAAAGGGGTTATATACTGAAAAAGGTTCCAAAAATCAATTTTTTTTTATTTGATTTTTTGATTCTATACTTTATCTAAAAC
>JAWWEO010019551.1:0-13765 GCA_035582975.1 Ormyrus labotus | reverse complement strand
TAATTTTTTTTAATCGATAGGATTTGATCTCACCTTTCGAATTCCGGGAGTTAAAATACTGTACCATTAATAGTTGAGAAGTTATACGCGATTAAACCAAAATCGATGCTTCTTAGATTTTTGATAAAAGAGCACATAACTTTTGAAAAATCGAGTGTTAGGCCGAACGGACGCGGTGTCCTTCATATTTTAACATTAGAAAACATATCCCAAAGTTACAGGAAAATCCATTACCCAAATGTCGTATACTCACATTGTTAGCGTATAATACTAAAAAAATAGTTAAAAAATTTTATTGTATAAGCAGCAGTATTAAAATAATGTTTAAAAATTAACGGGCTCGCGTGCTAACACTATAAAGATAAACAAATATTGGAGTTTTCTTTCGAACAGCTATATCTTCAAAATTAGCCCTGCAAGCCATATGGAAAATTATTCCAATTTATTATATATATCTAGTATCTTGTAATATTAGATACTGGTTTTTCAAAGAATAGGGAAAACTGGCTTTAAAATTGTTTTAAAATGTACCTTTAATGCATGCTAAGCGTAGGCTTCCCGTGTTAAAATTTCGAATTTTAAAATCACATATCTTAATTTTAATACTGCAATCTATACTAAATTTTGCAGAAATCAATAGAGCACGTCAAAATAAGTCTGTACGTACAGTTTCGAGAAAACTTAGAAAAAATCAATTTTCCGGGGAACGTCCTTAATTACAATTGAAAAGATTATTTCTAGCATTGTAAGTAATTAATAAAAATAAATCGATTTTGTTCGCAGAGTATGGCAGAACTTGCCAAGACATCGGCTGCCGTTCCGACGAGGTCTGCGTGATGGCTGAGGATCCCTGCAATGGCGAGCGCAATAATTATTGCGGTCGTTATCCTACTTGCCAGAAATCGGGTAATGGAGGTTGGTAAACTAAAAAATGCTTTCTAATTAATTTTAAGAGCGAATGTTTGCTAAGCATAATTTATTAAAGTAGAAAAAATATTTTATTTTTTTTCAATATATTTGATTTCTATAATTGTTGTTTATTAAAGTTTAATAATTTAATAATTTAATAATATTAAAGTTTGGATAATTTCAATAATTTAAACAATTTGAATTTGAATAATTTAAAATTGAAAATTTAAATAGGTGAAAGTTGTTCAACGAAAATGTGTCAAACTGGCCAATATTGCAAGCACGAAAATGGAAGGCCTGTCTGCGTCACGTCTTCTGGTTTGGGTAAGTCGTACTGTTTATTTAGAAGCTTTTGGTTTTTTTCGTACATAAACTTTATAATTTCACTCACTAATTATCGAATTAAAATTGCAGAAATATTTAAAACTTTTTTTATTAAAAAAATGTTTTTAATATCTTAAAGTTTACACAAGTAGTAAACTATTCTTGTAATTTATATTTCAGTATATCATACAATACAGTATTATACTCCCAAATTTATAATAGTAACGAAGAGAGAAATTAGGCTATTAAACTATTAGAAATTGACATTTTCGTTTTTTCAAGTGAATTATTTCTGCAATTTTCATAACGTGTATATAGGGCTTGTCTGTCTTTGATGTGCGTTGCATAACTTCCGTTTGCTATAAAAGGTTCAGTTTCACTCAATTAAGAGGATTCCCACTAAAATTCCTATATAATAAAGATTCCATTGCTTTGTAAAACAATGACAATCGCGGTGTCCACGCGTAAGCCAGTTTAGCCTGCGTATATGTTGTAGAAGTCCGTATTTGTAAGAACGTCAACGGTGATGATAAACGTTTAAAAGGCAAAAGTGCAATTTATGGCCATCGGAAATTCAGTGAAGTAGTTATACACGTACGTCACTGCATGCTCGTTCAGCGGTACAGATTACATGTGGGCGCCTTGGTTGCGTGCGATCGTTGGATTGCTCTACTGGAAAAAACCCTTTCCTTCCTTCTTTTTTGCACGCGGTGAATCGTTGGTTTCGCTCTGATCGCTACTAATATCTTATTTTACCAATCAATTTTTCTTAGTTTGTGCACTTTTATAGTTTTTGATTGAATGCTTGTGCTTGTTGTTTTCACAAGTATTCTGGTTATGAAGCAGTTGAGATAAAATCAATCAATTAAATTAAAAATTAATTAGAAAGTGTTGTTTAAGTAGATTTTACACCTACTCATTGTTATGTTATTATTTACGAATGGTTTTGAACCGTATAGCGTGTTTAAGGGGGATCCTGCTTTAGTAGGTCGGAAAATAGATTCTTTTCGACGAAATAGCTTTTCTTCCCGTGTTCCACACCATATTTTTCTTAACGAAGGCATGACGGGGCCTTTTTTACATGCGAAAATCGTATACAAGAGAGTAAGGAGCGCGAATTTTCGAATTTAACTATCTCTCTGCATAGAGAAATGGCTATATATTTTTTCGCAAGGGAATAAATGAGGCCATTTCTTACCTGTTTTTTTATTTTTCTTACCATATTTATGAAAAACGCTCGAAAGGCAAAATTTTCGCACTTTTAAACCTACTAAAACAGAATCCTCCCTTTAATGGATCTTGCAGGCTATGTTATTGTTCTTTTTCACATTCGGCTCATGTCTGCACGCATATAAATTTTGTCATTTTTTCAACTACTTAATTCTCTAATGATGAAAATGGTTTAGTTCAAATTACCACTACTTTGTCTGCGTGTATTTATGATTAATACTATCCCACCTTAAACTTTCAGTAATTAATAATTCAGTAATTAAGTTGGTGATGGTAAATGAAAAAATATACTTACATTGCTGTCGCCATTCTGAACTGTTATGTGAATGTAGCACGCAATAGCTCGCTAATATTGCATTACAAAACTGGCTTAGTAGAAATATGTTTGATGCACAACTCAAATATGATGCACGATGCCATTTATCATTCTTAGTGCACTGAACAGCAAGATGTATTTATGACACATTCAACAATTATGTTTTTGATGCTACGTCAAGTGTGGTGGTTATACTTTTAAAGAATATCTTTGTAGTATTATGGAACAAAGATTTAGAGAACTGAGAAGCTTTTTATTTTATTATTCTTCGTTTTTGTGAAGACATCCAGAGAAACAAGCTTTAAAAGAGAAAAATTCGGCATTAACATTGAACATAAGATAATAAATAAATAGTCCAAGAGGTGATGGAATACACGTATATTGTAAAAGGACGAAAAAAGGAACGCAATGAAATTTTTCTCTGGCTGAACTTCGCAGCCGAACTTAAGTAAACTTATTCAAGAAGTTTGAAACAAGCTGAAAGAAAACCCAAAGTGGAAAATGTCCTCTATTTTCAGCATACGACTCGGCTGGTGTTTCATCTGTTAATGGCCAACGACTTCCAACAAATAATCAACCGAGCGTACCAGCAAATCCGTCGGATACTTCAAGATATGCCAACTCGAATCCTTATGCTAACGCCAATGCACCGCCAGGCGAAAGTGCCAATCACAATCAACCAATCTATGCAAATAATAATCCAAGCTACCCTCCTTATCCGACGAACAATAATAATGGTTATCCAGCGCATCCAGCAAATAATAACGGCTACCCTCAATATCCACCAAATAATAATCGACCAAGTGTTGACCAGTACGGATACCCTATTTATCCACCATCAAGATCTGATAATCGATACCACAATACCTACCCACAACATAATCTACCGCAGCATAATACTGGATGGAGTAATACTTACCCCAATAGCATCTTCAGAAGAAATGGAGCTTCTGTAAATGGTCTATCGATGGCCATTGTGGTCGGATGCTTCGTTTTGAGCATTTTCAGACTGAGGATATTGAAAGCGTGAATTTCTGCACATACAGGAATAAGAAGGAACATTTCTTTCGAATGTTATTTTTCGTTTTCTCGTTTTTTAAAACGATACCAGATATGGTTTTGTTCATGAATCTATTTGTATACATGTATATAGCATCACATGAAAGTATTTTCGCTGTGGTTTCTGTCGGAGAATATTCGTAAATTTTGAAATAATTTACTAGTCCTAAATTATAAAATAGCACAGAATTCAATTTGAAAAGTTCTTTTGTTTAAAGACGCTGTCAAACAGTGCATAGACCATAGTTGTAAAAGAACTGTGTTTATCAATCTAGATGATTTTTTCTTCTTCCTCGTATTAATTATTTTTCGTGTTCTATTGAAAGAAGAAAATGTAATCGTTGATAAAAATTTCAACAAATCGTCCACCTGTACCTTTTTTCGTTTAATGGGTATTCAATTTTTATTAATGCATGCGTTTGTATGAGTCATATATGATCACGAGTTAAACTAACGACAAATGCAATATCTTACGATTTATAAATTGTTTAGAACAAACCCCTACAACTTAAACAAAATTTAGATACGTAATCTAATTTTATATTTAATGCAGGTTTAGGTTCGCAAAAATATTTGCAAGGTTACTTATTGTTAGCTGACTATATTTGTATTTATATGAAAAAATTTTTTTCCAATAACTATTAATGATTGTATTTATAAGAACATGAAAACTAAAAATAGTTAATGGATATCGATTTGCAAAATGTTAGATTATATTAGTTATTAACAAATTATTACAGCAGAAATTATTCATTCAACATTCGGTAGGAAAAAATAGTTTTGTAAATTTCACACGTTTTACAAAGATACATATTTTTACCAGTAAAACTATTTGAAAAGTTCACAATATTTTATAACAAAAATTTCTAATATAATCGGCTCTTCCGCGTAAGGAGAAGCTTGTGCCTTGTTTAAAAATGTTTTATAAATGTACATTATAAGTAATTGAAATTAAGCACTATAACGATCAAGCTACTTCTTGAATTAATTTAAAAATTATATGATAGCATTAAACAAATTATATAAGTTTTAGAGACCTGATTTTGTTTTATGAAAGACTGTTATTATTGATTCATGACGTACAATTCTCATTATTTTACAGTAATTCCAGTATTAAGTCTTCCGTCGTTATTTGTGTATTTATATTTTAAAAATACATCGAGACTTTATATTTCTTTACCTTAAAAAATAAAGGTTTAATCCATGAAAAGTGTGATTTTAATTTCTGTAATGGAATAAAATATCTTTCTATTTATAAACGGACATTCTTCGTTATTTCCTGTACTTTTTCGTATAAACATGTCAAAAATATAAAAAGATAGTCTCGATAGTTAAGCTTTAGACACTTCATTCTAAAAGTATATAATAAATAAAAGGGCTTGAAAAAAATAGCATTTAAAAATGAATTTATTGCACAAACTAGATATACGTTCTTTTTAAATTATAAAATTTATAGAAGTATAGGCTTCATTGCATCGATGATAATTAAGTTATGTCGGAGCGCGTTACGATTCCCGTCTTATCTGTTATCAGCAAGACCTCCATGACCTATTAATACCCGCGACGCACAACGCTGACCTTAAGTAATGAAATATTCTCTATTTAAAAGCAATTAACAAAAACGGAGCTATAACAACGCTGATCGAACAATTATAGAATATAAAGCTTAAGTAAGAAATCATAACAGAAATGAAAAGGGCGAATTACCAAATGCAAAAAATAACAAATTCAACAGCTCCACCAAACCGAAGACCTGCTTATCAACCGGTACAGCCTAGACCAGTGGCTCCGACTCCACCGCCACGTAGTTCTTCATTCGGCAACCGATACGGATTCTCAGGAAATCGCAATACAATTGGCGATAATTCAGCTTGGGATCGAGTTTTCGGTAATAACGGACCAAGTCATAGGCCTAGTATCAACGTAGGAGGCGGTGGCTATCAGAGACCAACTAGTAGACCATCATCTAATTACTATCCGGGAGGAAGGGGCCATTACAACACCCACACTTCTACTGATTCTAAGGGCAATAGGGTCTGGACATTTTCGGGATGAAGTGTTCTGGAACAATACAAAAATATATAGAAAGTTAAGGAAGTTTTTGCATAAATCATTTATTAACGTTTACGTTAAAAATATCAAATAGAATTGCAGTTTTAAAGAATGCTTTGACGGGCAATTAAAATAATGTAAGCTCTTTAAAGTTACTCAATTACATAAAAGAGAATCGATAACCATATATACAATTTTACATTTATATGTATATTTGCGTATTTTTAATAATTATATTATAATTAAATATTCTTTAATTAACTTGCATTTAATACAATACTTACAAAAAGCATACTTAAATTTATAAATGATTTTCGTAAAATTCGTACTTAAACTTGTACATCTTTACATGAATAGCTTATACACTATAATACTCGATTTTTTAATCTTTTCTTTTTAAATATACAACAGTTTTTAAGTACACTTTACTAAATGACGAATGTACACACGTACTCATAGTAGGTTAATAAAGTTAAAAATTTTAAAGCTACTCATATTTTTTTATTAATAATTTTCCAAAAAATTAAACAATAATTACACTTATAATATTGCCTATCGTATAACTCATTAATAAACATTAACACCTTTTGAACACTGCTGAACTGAAACTTTACTTAAGGTGAGTTTTGCTTCATCATAAGTTCGTAATAATTCAATGCATGACAAAGGGTTTCTCAAAATAATAAAAAAATGTGCATGTTGCTTTGACGGACTGTGTTTCCTAATTACTAAACTAACGAATGCAAAAAGTAATTACCTACGAATGTCCTTTTCTTTCTTCGATTTTCACTTTAGACTACGGTTAGATTATTATGATATATAATCATTTTTTAATGCACGTATCCTTCAATAACCGGACTTCTAAAGAACTCGATTCAGAAATCCCCTTTTTTTTCCAAACTTTGCCACGTCCGTCGGGGTCGCTATTTGGCCCGATGAAAGTCCACTAATTATGGGGAAAAAAGTTGATGAAATGTTTACAGAGGACAATGGAGGAGAAACAAAAGATTTTACAAGGCGCAACGATGCTGAATCTGAAAAACCTAGCAGCAATAGTGGCGGCAGCAGTGGCAGCAGTGGTTACCCAACGGGATCTGGCTACCCAGATTCTGGACACACCAAAACTAATGATAAACCAGCAGCTTCTTATCCTGGTGGATCCGGTTATCCTGCTGGTTCAGATTCTAGTCAAAGAAGTGGCGATAAAGCACCCTCCTATCCGTCGGGATCGGGTTACCCTGGTTCTAGTTATCCTGTAGGATCTGGCTATCCTTCGGGTTCTGGTTATCCTGCGGGATCTGGTTACCCTACGGGGTCTGGTTATCCTTCGGGGTCTGGTTATCCTGTGGGAGCTAGTTCCCCGTCACGAGGATCTGGTTATCCATCTGACCCAAATCCTACTAGAACTGCTTCTTACCCTAGTCAATCCGGATATCCTAGTTATCCGTCAAGCAACTCCGGAGGTTATCCATCTGATCCAAATCCTACTAGAACTGCTTCTTACCCTAGCCAATCCGGATATCCTAGTTATCCGTCAAGCAACTCCCGAGGTTATCCAGGATATCCGACGGGTGGCGCTGCAGGCTACCCTGACTATAATTCCAGGACTAGTTCGTCCATGAATAATGCCGGATATCCTGCTCAAGGAGGCTATCCCGGTCAAAATCCTTACAATAATAATCCGTATGGTAATTATCCACCACCGAATTATCAAAATCCTCAAGGTGGTTATTATCCTCCACCACCATCAACAACTAAAAAACCTAGCATCACTGACCAGCTTACAAATTATGCTAAAAATATCGCAAAACAGGTTTTGACGCAAGCTATTATTGATAAAGTATCAGGAAGAACATAACAACGAAATTTTCTGTTGATAATTTCTCTCTTGAAAATGCACTTGCATTAAAAATTCGCTTTCAACAAAATTATATTGTAATTAATTCTACATTGTACGTTAATTTTTTAATATTTGACAACAATTTGTAACACAGTGTGTATATGTATAAATACGTATAATACTTGCTCGGGCCGCTACCGCGTCCTTTGATACTTGAGCTTATACTGCTTTAGTTTTGAGATGTAAGCGATTAATAAGGTTACTTAATTCATTACTAAAATTTGATTATAGAAACATAAAATTTTTCTTGATAAAATTGTTTTGATTGAATAACTTCATATATTGAGAACGTATATTATTGCAATTTTTCTAAATACATAAAAAAATAACGCAGTTACAGCGTTTTTAAATATTTGCGGACGAATACGGCAGCATCATAAATAAATTTCACGAAGCCACTAATTCCTTAATTTTAGTTTCTCCTAGAAAATTTAAACAGATCTATCTTCTTATCTCTTATACACAAATGTTATATTTATTTCCTTTCAATAAAAGCAAATGTTATAAAAAATGTTCGTTTACTTTTATAATTATTATGTAAATTTATATAACCAATATAGTACCCTTTACTAATAATAATAATAATAAATTGAAATTTACCTACTCACTAATAAATAGCAGGTAAGTTCTTATTTCCATCCATCGATAACTTAGAAATTCCGAAATACTATTCTCTACTTTTCGAATTTGTCAATAGATGTCATTTCAATAAAGTGCGAGGGTAAAATGCTTAGAATTTGCCGCCGCAGCGCTCAGCCAGCGTTTGCGCTGTCGTTTCATCTTCTCCATCTCTGTCGTTCGAGAAATCAGGAGCGAAATTTGAGTTGTTCACCCCACGAGATGGTCAGTCGCGCTGCGCTCGTCATCGCGGAGTGCAAGCTCCCGGTCACACCTCGTACCATGCCTAAGTTACGTTTTATTTAAACGCGGTAAAAGTATGTGATATTTTAAAAATTTTTTTATAACTCTATAAACATTGACTGTTGATAAATGTATTCAAAGTGAGTGTCATTGTAAAACTAAATAAGTAATTTAAAGAAAAAGGATAATGTTTTTAGTAGTAATGTTAATGCTCCGGTTTCACGAGCGCCGATCTGATTTTTCAATTGTAAGAAAGAGATCGTTTATTTGGAAAAAAAGGTGCAGTTGTAATTAGGACTCAGGTTTTTCACTGGTCATTGCTTCCTGTTTGTCAAATTTTTTTAAGAATGTTAATAAGGATTAAAAAATTATAGACGTTAAACTATTAAAAACAATTACCTCAAAATGAAAGTGATACTTTATCATAAAATTTAGTGGTTCAAAAATGTAATAGAAATAACATTATAAAATAAAGAATAGATATTTTATGAAATGAACATTCCTTGTATTGTGGTTACTACTCTTTGGTGATACAGAGACGCCACATGATAAAGACTTCTGTTGATGAAAATGCAGCAAGGCTGGGTAAGAAAATTATATATGATCATTTCTTCACATAAAGGGCTTGACTTAATAATTTTTATTGCTTAAGAATTGTTTTTATTTTTAGTATATTTTTTTAAATTGCAATTTAAAATTATTCTAAATTGAATTTAATGATTATTAAATAGAATTTTTTTAAAGATAAAAAATTGTAAATTTGTTATACAATTCTAAATTTATTCAAAATTTATATTATATAATAAAATTATTTTACAATATTAAAAACAAGTATGTATATGTATAAAACCGCATTATTATAAATAAATAAATTCAAAATTGTGCGTTGACACATAATTCAGTAAAAACGTAAGTAAACAGCGTTTAAACGTAATTATAATATGTGTGTAATTAACTTCATCTTTATAAAAACCACTATATTATGACGAATATGTTTTACATTTAAATTTGTCAATTTTTTTCATCTTAGTATGTCTTATTGAATAAAAAAAATAAATTTTAAGCCATTTTTTATTATTTTCTTTTCTATTTAATTGTATTTAAACATTAAATAATTTTGCAAGAAGGTATTGCGAATTTTTTTGTCAATAAAAAATTTGAATCTAAAAAGTATCAACAATATTATTATAGACCGTAAAATAATGGACAACTTAGAAGATTTAAAGGAAACGCGAATAAAGATAAGCGTTTTGCAAAATCTATGTTTATTATTATTATGCACTCAAAAGTACTATCAAACTATATTATAAAATAGAATGAAATAAGGATTATCAAATGAATATAACATAGAATGTAATAAATTAAGATAAAACATAAATACATACATTGTCTTGTAACTCAAATAACAATGTTATCCATATGTTTGTTTATATGTGGAATATAAAGCTAATTTTTATTACCTTTATATTGGAATATAAAGGTAATAAAAATCAACCGCTGAATATTCTATTGAGATCTGAATACCGCTAATACAATAATAGCATCTATAATTGGTAGGTAGAATGAACATTGTAACACTATAGTATTATTTACGCATTTTTATTTTATTTCGTGAAGAAAATCAATACTGAACGAATTTACAAATGTTGTTAACGATATCTAAATTTTATAAACGTAAATTATAATAAATTGAAAGAATATAGTTTTATACTTTATTAGTTCATTGAAATTGAAAAAAACTATGGTATAAATTAATCAAAATTTATTAAGATCCATTCATTAATAATATTATTAATACATTAAGTATTTGCAAAAGTTACTCAAATATCTAATTTAGTATATTGCCAAATCACATGCAGAATTAAGAACTAATTTTATAAATGACTACCCACATAGAATGTAAAAGCTAATTTGGTGAATTTACCTCCTGCTGTACTAACCTAAATTCTCGATTACCCATAACACATCCAAAGTGTTAAGGTTCTATAAACGCTATACTATTTTGACGAAAACAGAAATGAAGCGCTAAAAGGTCTTTGTAACGAGAAATACATTTCATCTATCCAGAAGACGTCGAAGTAATTATTGTATTATTATACTCTATTAATTTGTTTGCTAAAACTAGTAGTTTCCGTCAGGAGATGCCTTAAAAATTTAGTAATCACATTCGTATCGCTCGAAATTAATGCACAATTACCGCTTCCATTTAACTTCCCACGACGAAAATTCAATTTTAATTTCCTAATTTAATTTCGATAAGAAAAAATATGTGACAATTTTATTATTATTAAATTGAACTATTTCAATTAAAGAAAAAGCGATACAAAACACTCGAATGCATATTTATATCTCAAAATTTGCTGTGAGTTCAATAGAGTTGAATTATTATCCAGGAGGAACAAATTTATTATCATTCTCAAAATCATAATGATAAAGTACGATTGAAATTTTGAAAGGCTTCATTACCGGTCAGCTTCAACAATCAGAGAAAACACTGATTATGCAAAAACATACGTGACTGCACATAAAGGTAGCTGATCAATAGTCAAAATTTTATTTAAAAAAGTTTTCATTGTAATAACGTCCCACTTTTATAATGACTCATTTAAAAATTCTACTCTGAAAAAGTTTTAGATAGAAGGAAATAAAAGTTTCATAAATCTCTTTTATAACATTGAAACATCGAGATTATAGCTATATAAGTTGATCATGAAGATGCAATTGTAAAAAATGTACCGCGAGAACGTTAAAATCAACTAGAAGCTTTTGCTTCTTACGGGAACTAGTTTTGATTCGATGAAAGAAACAGATCTTTCATTTCCTATCCTATAATTCAGCACGCGAATGGAATTAAGAATGAGCAGAACTTTTATCTGTGCTTAGTTGAGCAGAATTCTTATCCAAGGAATGGGCACACTAATTTCTTGAGATTTTTTTTCCCTTGATTTGTCTTTTACTGTAATAAGTACGACCTGCAAAAAAGTTTTTACTTAACATTTATCTTATAATCCTTTTCAGAACAAAATGCCATTATTTTTTGTCGACTTTCGACGTCATATCTTTTCATTCATAAGAATATATTTTTGAGCCACTATATATTGATTTTCTAAAAAATTCCACCAAGGTTTTTGAGAACAGATATGAAATTTTTATCCTGGACACGATATTCCGACAAGCCATTTTCAACTTTAAAATGTGTGGGATTTGCGAAAAAAAAATCGTCAGAAATCCGGCAGTTTTTTAAAATGAACTGCCACTAATGTATGCATAAGTTAATTCCAATTGCGGCATTTGAAAGATGAGATTCTAAGCTTTCGGAAATAATATGGCTGATATTTTTTTTAGGTCGAATAAATGAATAGGATGTAACGCTGAAAGTAGACAAGAACCAATGTCATTTTGGCCCGAAAAAGGTTAAATAATTTCTAATGGTAATGATAAATAGAAAATTTCTGCGTTTTTCATTTCAATAAATAAACAATACCGCAATTAATAACAATCACCATCAATGACAATCATATAATCATTAAAACGTAATCAAATTGAAGGATTGGGAGAATCATGTGGTTATAACTAAATAACATTCGCTGTCGGCCCGGAGCAGCGAATTACGTAGTCTCATGCGGGCGCTAATCGATTTTTTTCTACGCGGAAAGGTATGGTTCCAACAACTATCTTCTAGTTGTCAGACCCATACGTTATACTTGATTATCTTACGTTATATTGATTTAAGAAGTACCAGTAGTCGTTAGAACTAAATTTTTTGCGCGTTTGAAAATATTTTATCTTGTAGAGCTTACGAAAGTTAAATGAACGAGAGACGAGCAGGGCAAATTTAATGCAGCGGTGACAATCGCTTGCGCGACTACGGAGAGTAGCCACCGAAAATGTGCTGTGTTTGAGAGACCGAGAGTCAACTTGCTTTCTTAACGAGCAGCTGTAGTCGAGTGAGTACGGATGGTTGCCGTTCAGTTCTTCCGACGTTAATTGAGATGCGACGGTTGAGGAAGTTCAGTTGCCTCGTGAGCTTTCTAGGTGGATGTCTTGCTACTCGGCTTTTGAAGCCGAGATGCCTGCAGTAAATCACATTCGCGGGTCGTCTCTCGAGGACCTAATCGCGTTAATAATTTGGTGTTTTCTCTTTTCATCGAATCTTTCAATATATGGTCCACGTAGGGCGAATTCGTTTTTTCATACGGTTTTCTCGGACTGATTTTCTAGCTTAGAAATAGAATAGTGTAAATTGCAGAAAGTCTAAAAGTGGGCACAGTTATATCCATTCAAATTCATCGCGCAAAAGTAGAAGTACACAGCGAAGAGTCGGCGCAAACGTCGGTTTGGGTGGTTATACCGGAGCTGATTCGCGCCCGTGAGCGAAGCTTGGAAAATATGTTTACCACGTGAAAAAGTACCCTGGGCTTAAGCTGGACTAAGCCGCGAAAAATTTATGTGTAACGCTGTATTTATTTGACTTTGCAGCAGTGTAAAGATTATAATGAGTAAGCAGGGGATTGAATCGCGTAAATGGGAGTGGGATTATGGATTCGCAAGGGGTTGGTTATTTAAAACTAACTTAAAAGTTGTTAATAAACGCAGCCAAAATTGCGTTACGCGTGATACTATTCGAGGAAAGGGGTTTTAGATCTCGATACTTTTGGTACCTGGTTTGGAAATGTCTTCGTAATCAATTTTGGCACTACAATAGTAGAGCTGTGGACAAACCGATTAGTTATAAAGTAATAATTTAAATAAATTCAAGATAACTTTAGACTACTATAAACAAGGACTAAACCGAAAGTTTATTTAATAAAATTTTTATTTTTTAATAAACGAATATTTACTTTAAATTTCAATAACACGTTTTCAAAAACACTTCTAAAGGATAACAAAAATATACGAGTCGAACCTTCTGTTATTTGAGTCTGTTAAAAATAATCACTTTAAATATCATTTGGTAAATGCGATGCTTATCTTTCACTATAAACGATAACGCTAATAATTATTATCAAATACTTGTTTCGAAAAAAACCTAACAGAACCCTGGTAGAGATGGAAAACATTAAATATCTATTTATAAGGTATTTTCAAAAATTTTACGTATAAAATAGGTATTT
>JAWWEO010019550.1:0-13767 GCA_035582975.1 Ormyrus labotus | reverse complement strand
TTTAGGATTTTTACAGTCTGTGATCAAATTAAAATGTACTATTGTAATTTTTACTAGAAAATTTTTCTCCGTGTACATGTCCTCAAGAAGGACAATAACCGCACTTAAGGATAATAGATTATTATTCGCCGACATCTTAATGAAGCTATAATCCCATGTCGAGTATACTCGTAACCACAGTACGCCTATAGACATAAGAGTCGACAAGTAATGAACGTGTCACTACTCTTCAATTACACGTCTTGGCGGCAGTAATACGCAAGTAGAAAGCAAATATTCTCCTCGTCGACAAATACGTGCAGTTAACGCGAACTTTATCATTTTTATATTATCTGGCAGAGATGCCATTATTTCTGAAAGAGATAACAGCTGCTTATTGACTTTTTTACACGGGGTAGAATTTTTTATTTTTCATCTTGTTAATTAAATGTATCATCTGATGTAAATGCTAATTATTTTTTAATGTAGTTATTAAACTTTACGATATCTCAAAGCTAAGCAGTAATAAATTAATAATCTTTGGTCTTTTGGTATAATAAAGATAAATTATTGAGTAATTAATTTGGGAATCGTCGACTTTTTTTTAGTAAATAAATTAATGCATACTTAATTTTACATCTGAAAAATGCTAAAATATCAAAACGAAAAACAAAAATTTTTAAAATAAACAGGAAGACAATAACCCATAAATAATCAGAAATAAAATGTATATCATCAAGATGAATCTAAAATACGATGATATAACGTTAATATTGCATGTGTAGGGCTTCCCAACGTCATAAATACTATCAGCTCCTTATATAATAATAACATGCGAGGTAAAAACATGCATACCGGACACAAATAAATCACACACAGGTGTATCTAAAATAGTGAAATAGCTCCTTTCCATATTCATCTTAATGATATGCGTAAAAAGGTAATTGAATTATTGATAAATAAGAAATGTACAATAAATTAATGGACTAACAATGTCCATTAACAACGCAAATCCATCTGGCTTTATCTCTCCAGCAGATGTATATGCGAATTAATCCCGAGTAATCTTTTCATTTGAGTGCATTTATTTTTATTTACAGAGACCCGAACAGTTGGAGATAATAAAGCGACGGCAGCGTAAACACGAGAGAATTTAAAACCGGTTACATGTTCGATAAACACTTACTGTATTAAGGTCGATCTTTTAAAACCTCGCGCATGAAGCTAGAATTAATGGCGGGATTAATTTATCTTTTATAAATCTACTGTCAAATCTGCCGGTTTAGCAGCTTTGGTATTGAAAAATAGATTCAAACGCTTGCAATTAAACTTGTTTTTTCTTTCGCGCAGGTCGCAGTTGATGGATTTGATTAATCTCGGGGTTTAATGACTCTTAATGGATGTCGTTCCTGACTACATCTTATATTCTTTATATTACAGTGCAACTATTATCTAGAAAACTTGGAAGTAGGTTACCTAAAGGCTTTGAAAGCACCGTTGAATAATCAATTCGAAGCTAAATTCTATCATGATGAAGATAAACTTAATAAACTTAAGGATAAACATTTATTTTCTCAAAGTACATCACTAATACAATTGATCGATATATTTTGTTAATATTCTATTTTTCATTAAAAGAAAAATTTAAAACTGGGTCATCAAATCCCTTTCTATCTTGAAATCTATTCAATATTCATGTTTTCCTCTCTGCAGCAATTCTTTAGCAATAAAGGATTTCCGGTTGCTTTTAAAAAATAATAAAAATCTTCGTTCAAAAGAGTTAATGGGACAAAAGATTTCCGAACTTCGAAGAATTCCAATTTATTTCGATTGCTCGGCAGCACCCCATCCACCTAACTGTTATTCAATATTTTCCATAAAACGCCATTACCGCGATTGAATCATCCAATCTGCCTCACAGCTGCAAGTCAACTATGCCCAGTAATAACGAGGCATCGCTTACACAGCTAAGAGCAAGTAAATCGAGAAAGCGAACAAGAGAGAGAGAGAGAGAGAGAAAGAAGGAACGAAAGGGGATGAAAAAAAAGGCGGGGAGCGAGATAAAGCCGGGGAGAAACTAGATTTAAAGGATTCCTCGGCAAGATTAAGTGAAAATTGCAACGACGTTAATTTGAATCTGTAATTAATGCACCCCGAGTGCATAGCTCTCTGCGTGCTTAGTGAAATTGAAACTAAAATAATTGCGGCGCTTATTTAGCTCGCGATTATTTAATTATATTAGAAATTCAATCTGCTTCATAAATTATTAAAGCACTTTGAATTATTGATTGATTGGTAATGGTAGCTGGCGGTGGAGTTTATGTCGGAATTGAAGATTCATTAAATTAAATTAACGATGGGAAATTGGCATATTTAAGGATGGATAAAGTCAAAGTTAACGTAACAAATAATAATTTTATTAAATAAAAGAAAATGTTTAAAAAACAACATTTACTTTACACGCCAAAACATCATTTCGCTTTAAAAATACGCAAAACTCCCCGAAGCCAAACGAACCCCCTTAGAAAATCTTGAAAAAAATCAAAGAGATACCGAAAGCGAGAGACAAACAGCTGCAGAGCCGAGATCCCCTCGAGAGGAGGGAGAGAAAGGGCATCGATGGACCGGCAGTTCCTTCGCATTTATATACAAGCAGCGAGAGAACGCGCGCCTGGCATACATTATGTATGAGCCCCGTTATCTGCATATACCCGACTGCTTGGGAGCGAGAGAGAGAGAGAGAGAGTGAGTCTCGGTCAATGACTGACATTAGCCGATTCGCTAATCTAGAATGCGGGCGCGCGAGCAACAACGCGAGAACCCTCCCGACTCCTCCGCGCGTTAACGCCGCCGTGAATTAACTTTGATGCATGCCGGAAGCCTGGCGATAAACTGCCCCCCACCCCCACCTAGCCCCTACCCCCGGCCACCGCTGCTGTTATTAATTTAAGGAGTAGGGATTGGCCGAATCTATAGCGACAGTCCGGGGGCTTTCAAAGTTCCTCGGGATTAAAGGTAGATTAAAGCGTTGATACTAATTTCGTTGGGGAGATGGATGGACGGTAGCGGGAAGGAGCTCAGCTCGCCGCGTTTAAAGTTTGAACGGAGGGATTTAGCTTTTATGGGGGTATATACTTTTTTCTTTCGCTCATTTCGAGCGAGCTTCGCTTTTGCGGCGCGAAGGCCTGGAACGGGGAGTTTTAAATGTTCGTAAAAAATCGAGGCGTCGGCGTGGTATACGAAGATTCGATTGATCGCGGGAGGGGACTGTTGTTTACTGTGGCGAAGCAGCACTGAATGTATGCAGTTCGTTCGAAGCTAGATTTCAGAGTAGCTAAAGATATTGCCTCGCATGTGCGCCTGGTTTTATAGGACATCAGCATAGATTATGCGGTTGATCCATTTTGAGTATAGTATGACTCATAAATCCGGGATGCAGAGGCGGAATAGAAGTGGTTGGAAGATCCCACCTAATAGATCTCCCAATTTTGCTGTTGTTCAGTTCAATAATGTAAAATAACTTCGATTTAAATGTCATAATAACATTTTCTCTGTATAATTTTCGTTTTTTGAAAAAATGAACAAAGACGCGAGATCGTGATAAATAGGCTTTTCCTGGAGTTTAAAACGAAGTAATTCATAACTTATTTAAATTTTCTCCGCCGGGTTTTATGATTAATACATGTTAATTTATCTTGCTCGCTCTTATTACAATTACTTTAACATAAATTTTATTGCCGCCGTACTAAAATGGTCGCTTGCAAAAGAAGATTATTATATGAATACATACATTTATAATGTATTTTGATATAAATATGTATGATTAATATATAAATATGTAAATAAATCGATTTGCATAAACGTTTAATGGTATTGAAATGAAATTCAGACTGTTCTATTAATTTACTTGCGAATGATTGCCTGATTATTTCATAAGTTTTATATTTTTATGAAAAACAAAACATTCAATATACAGTCGTATCAAATTAAATTCATCTAGTCAATCGTCAATTAAGATAACCATTACAATCTGTTACGTTTTAACATTTGTTACGTTCACCTTGACCACACCAACCAGATAGCTGAATAAAAGAATTAAATAACGATAAAAAATATTTTAATAACAAATAAATAAAATAAGTCTTAAGATCGGATGTAGTCTGAAATATAAAATGCGTTTCTATAAAAGTGCCCTCGTAAATAGGTGTCACCTCGGGTGTCACCTCATCTGGAGATATAAAGCATTCCGATTAACTTTCAAATACGAGTCTTCTTTAGACATCTAATACCAGTCCGATCCGTCAGTTATTAGATTTTTCATTTCTAGTTCGAATCAGATTACAGTTATTTTTTCTGTTTTCAACGCCATGACTGTCACTGCGCGATCCCCGTAAATCGAGACACCTTTTCGCACTCCTCCTCCCAGAAAAGTAGCTCCGAGCGAGGACACACGCCGTCCGCTCGCTGCGGACCCCGTAAACACGCCAGATGCCGGCACGCCTGCGTTGACGGCAGGGGCAATTACTGTCCCCAGCCGCGGACACTCGCGGGGCATGCGCCTGACGCTTTAAAGCTCGTGCAGGCGCGCGTCGGGAGAGCGCAGGACCCAAATCCCCTCCGAGCTGGCCGAATAAAACTTATCGCCGGAGGGCTGGAATCCAGACGGGCGAATGGATTGTATTTTCGTGTTTCATGGCGGGACGGGAGAGAGCGAAATGGGTCTTGGGCGCAATTCACCGCGGGACGGAGTAAGTCGGGGGAACGGATGGATTTCGTTGTCCCGGAGTTTTAGTGGCGCTCGGGAGAGCGGCTTGGTTTGCATGTTTTGAATACGGGTTTTATGATTACGAAGAGGACGAAACAAATGTTTTGAATATGGTTTTTAGGCGGGCAAGGGGGATGAGTTTTTCTTCTTCACATATATTTTTTTTGGAAAATAAAGACTGCATTAATTTAAGATTCTGAGTGAACTTGTTCAAAGTACTATTTTTTATCCCACTCTTGCAAAAGTGTATTTTCCAGACAGCGGTAAAGTAGTAAAAGTCAGGTTCGGTCAGCCGAGTTCCCGCTGATTTTACCTCTCATCGTCGTTATTCATCATTCAACATCGACAAACACAGCAAAAAAAAACAACAAAAGCGTTGAACATTCCATTCGCCGCAAAGTCAGCAGAGAGAAAAAAAGGGGCGAAAGAATAATAAAACGCCGCGCGGCGAGGAAGTGAATGAAAGAGAGCGGGAGGGAATTCTTCGCGTGCACGCCGAGCTGCGACGTTGCAGGCTCTCGCCAATGCTCGCGCAAGTTTACCTTATTGAGAGCAGCATTCGAGACTCGGCTTATGCACACTTGTTTACATGCTCTGCCCGCTCCGCCTCGACCTTTCGCCTATTTTCATTCTTTTTACGGACTTCGCTGCATGCCGAGCGCGTTGTATGCAAATCTGGAGAAAAAGAAACTGTTTGAGGTTATTAAAAGGAGATTTTTAATCAATATAATCTTCTCGGAATTAAAAAACACGTCTATACCTTCGAAATTCAATTTGCCCGTTCCAGTCCTAGCTTTTTTTGGCGACGTAATCTTACAGGTATCATTACATCCTACCCCGGCATTATCCCTCTCGCCGAGCTTCGAATCCGCCCCGACGACATTCGCAGGCGCGACTCCTCCATTTTCTCTTTTGTCCCGTTTATCGCCTCCGTCTTGTAAAGGGACCGCGGCGTCGCCTCCGGACGGTTACGAGCGCAGGCCGATGTCCATCGGCTTTTACGTCCCACCTCCGCTCGTACGTACATGCAGGCGCGCGCGATCGTCGCGTGCGTGACGCAACTTTGCCGCAGGCCTGCGCCGACGATTCTCGTTATTAAGAGCCGTTTTTTAAGTTTTTTTATTGTTTCGCGGCCCTTTTCTACCTTCCTACGGTGGGGTTTACTGGCGGGTAGGAAGGAGACCGAGTGTGAAAAGTTGTCGCGATAAAGTCGGAGAAAGGAACGCGATTGCGGTGAATAAAAATGGGGAAAATGCTGGAGGTCGCCGCGAAATTTAGTGATAATCTCGGCGGTGGAAAGTGGATTTGAAGGTTGCGGGAAAAGATTATTAGAATGACGATCGATATTATAGGTAAAAAATATCTTTTCTGTTTGTTTATTTAAAACTTGAGGAATTCCGATAGAAATACCATGTTTTTTGCTTCCTTGTTAGCATTTAGTTTCATTTTTATCGTCTTTGTAAAGCGACTTTTGGCAAGTTAAAATAAATTTAAATATTTCTTAAAAAAAGAAGAACATCATTTTATATGTTCAATTCTTAATTGCATTATTTTATTAAGTATAATTAGCATTCGAAATAAGTAATAATCGCAACGAACACATTCGAACATTGCCCCCCCAAATCCCGTTAACTTTCTGGCAGTCGCGCCAAGTGTTCCAACAGAAATCGCCTACCAAGTGCACTCGAATTGCTAAAGGATTCGTCTACGTGCGTCGAATATAATTTGCGGCGGAGCGCTTAACGATTTCGATAAGCAGCTAGAGAGTGGAGAGAGAGAGAGAGAGAGAGACTGGCGCACGTAGCGCGCAAATGTAAATCCCAAGTCGAGCATCGAAACTTGCCGGCGGAGCATCTGCGCGCATAATTATCCGACGTACACACATAATACGTACCTGGCAGACGTAGCGCGCTTATAAACGGGTCCGAAAAGAGTATATAGACGCCGCGCGGCAGGCGCCTATTAGCGGCACGTGTACTCGCCCTCTCTCCGAGAAGTGGCTCGTGCAAATTTTCCCGCGTGATTTACGGCCTCGTATAAAAGTTGTAAAACTTTATCTTAAAGACATTACTCGCCGAGGAAAATGAAATCTCCAAGCTGGGCCAATTATCTCTCCTCGTCCTTTTGGCGTATTCCCCTCCTTCCTCGGCTCCGCCGAGTACACCGAGTAACGCCGCGGCCGAAGCGTTTTTCACGATGGCGAAGTTCGATTGTAAAAAAGAGCCGCCGCCCCCCAGGCTTTTATAGGTCTTCACTTGCGGAACTTTTATATGCGGACGGTTAAAAAAAAATATTTTTTTCCGCGCCGTTCGGACACGACCGCTTGAAGGGAGTGTAATGGAAGCGCGTAAACGGCGGAAGTTGGGAATTAATGTTTGTTTCCGATATCGGTGTGGACGAGTGAATTGTGTTTATTAGAGCTGAAAATAACTGTGATTAGAGGCGATAGATAACATTCGGACGAAACAAACTTTTTCAACGCGTATTTTTTTCGGGGAATTTTAATTTGATTTTTTTCGTTACGACTTGATTTAAAAATAATTATACTATATTTATATATAAGAAGGGTCCTATATATAAATATGGCACGCAAACGAAATAGCTCTTTTTATCCCAGAACGAAAATAATTTTCCAACTCTATAAAAGGAGTTTATTTGCATAATACCCTTTATTATGGTAAACTCATACTCGGTAAATTAAGTCAACAAGAAATCCTCGCACGTTTTCTTAATAAAATCAGCCCGTACCCACGTAAATTATAAAATTCTTCTCGGTAACGAAGTTTTTCTCTCTGGAAGAGATTCTGCCAAAGTAGATGATCGTTACGAGGCAGCTCGGAATTATACGAACGCAGCCTCCCACGCAGAATGGAAAAGGAGTTTCTCGTCCCTTTTCCACGTTTCTGCGCGTCCGAGGAGTTTCCTTTTAAGAAATTCAAGCACCTTTGTTGAATGCCGCCTTCCTTTTTTTGTGGAGCTAATTTACGAAAGATTATTATCTTGCTTCTGTTCTTGATAAATTTATACTCAAGGATCCATGATTGGACAAAGAATAAGTAGATTGGGCTTTTATCTTCGTAATTTGAATTCCTCTTGAAATATGTTGTAGCGATCGAAATACAAATTTATAACTTTTTTTGTTGCAGGTAAGTCGAGATAATCTTTCAACGTCGTCTAGACGTTATACTAAACGAGGTATTTAATTGATATTTAGACGCTTATTCCAGATTACCCGCTACAATAATTAAACTGTGACTCTAATATGATAAAACATTAATAAATTCTTTTAATCGTCTTATAATTGCACATGAATTTTCCACGAAAATCCTTAAAAATATAAGCGAACACCTCGCAAACCTCCGACTCAATAAAGAATCGCTGAAATTTTCAACGTCATTATTAATAGCATCAACAGAGACACCGAGAGAAGCGCGAAGTATCAAAAGTGGCAATTATCCGTCGCGAGTCCGCTTCGCTTAAAAAAGCTCGGCTAATGGAATTTCGTGTTCAAGTGTACCTCATTAGCCGTGCCGGTTCATTTGAGCGCCGGAAGCGCGACTCGTTTTATAACGTCACTCCGCGCAGTTCGCGCGAACAAGCAGAAAAAAAGATAGCTGTTCGACGAATCCGACAGGCAAAGATGGACGCGCGGATTTGCGGATAATTGGATCCGGAGAAAGGATGAGGAAAAGTGAGAAAAAAAAGCGGGAGGCTCGCCAAGAGGGAAAAAAAGCTGCGGTGCGGGAGAACCGATACATTTTAATGTTCTCGTAATTGTTAAAGTGATGCAGTTGAATTTCTGGGTAAAGAGGAATTGAGAATGAAAAATTGGCCTTTAAAAGGTCGCATATGGAATGACGAAAATTTCTCATCATTTTATCGAGCTACTTTGCGATCTTTAAAGTTTTCGTGATAAAGCTGAATATCATTAAAAAAGCCTGCCAATAAATTGCGAGATTGCTTCCTCGTAAATGTATCATTATGCGGGGGCAATAAGTTACGTATTTCGCATTTTCTTTTTTCGTTGCCGCATTTTATCTTTACTGCAATTTATATACGCTTTTTAAATAAACTATAAAATTAAACATTTCATAAAAAAAAGTATTTATATTTCCATGAATCTTTTCGAATTGCTTTAATTGGTTCTATGTTTTTTTGGAAAATTGTCGTTTATATTTTTGCAAAATTGTCAATTAAAAAAAAATTTGGTTCACTGAAAGTACTATTGCCTTCGTTGTTAAAAGAACTTTAATTGATTCCAATTTATTTAGATACTTTGTGGAAGAATAAAAATTTAATAGAAAGAAACTCAATAACAGAAAAAAGTGTAATTATTCTATTACTAAATGTCGTTCCGAATCCATAATTAACAGAAGCCCCTCTGGTTATTCGTAATTATTATGTGCAATTATAACACGGTTATTTCAATTTCCAATGTCGAAAATGAAATTGAGCGCATTTGACGTGAATTTCTGTTCACTAAGTATCGGTCCTTTATAGTGCAATTTGTAGTTACATGATACTTATTCAAAAGCTATTAAACAGGGGACCGTGCCGGTGATGCGAAGCGCTTTGATCAGATACGGACTGCAATGCGTTGTCGAGTAATAATCTGCATGCGCACATTATAGCTGATAATATGCAATCATCTCTAAAATGAATAAATTATAATAATTTGCGCCGTCATTAAGCTCTTTCCTAAAATTTCTGATTTAAATATTTAAAATTATTAACAAATGCGAGGGATAATTTAATTGGATTACTCCCATTTAACCTTTAGCAATTCCGTTCGTAATCATTCACTTTGCTAAATTAATTGGAATCAAACTCAAACAAGGACGCCTGCACTTGAATTATATTCCTCAAGGCCCTTAATTGCGCCAGAATCACAGTCTTCATTTGCGAAGTAACATTCGCTTTACGACTCGAGCATAATCCGCGAAACAAGTTTACCTCAAATCCCAATCACATAGCAGGTTTCAAAGCTCCACCCATATCTCATCGGCCGCGTAAAACTTGACGTCGCGCGTCACCAGCCCGAGAATTCGAGCCTCGAGCTCGAGATCTCCTTATGAATAAAACTCGCTCGGCAGCCGTAATGCGCGACGCGCGAATATATATTGACCCGCTGATAAAGAGCCGGTCCAAACAACAATGGAACAACAAAGCGCTGACTTGGCGCTGCCGGCGTTATTGACCGATCGAAAGTTTTACGCGCGAACGTCTATCGAATCCTGATCCGCCGTAAAGTTTCGAGTGCGCGCCCAAAGTATAATACCGTGTCGTACAGCGGCGCCTCGTTCCCCGAGCCCGGGGCCCTTTTATGATTGCGGAAGTATGACGGTTTTACGTTCCATTTTTTAAGCTCCGTACGCGTTACGTAAACATAAGCGCGTATAAATCTTTGGATATTGATTGACGCTTTACGGCCGAGAGCTTGAACTAACGGCACCGAGGCGTGTAGAGTTTTTTTTTGTGCAGAGTATGTTCGGTGCCGAACTAACGCGGCGGTAAAATTTCGAGGCCGCGGTGTATTGAAACTAATGCGAAATGGAATATTGGAGCTCGGATGGCGAAAAGCAAGCCGAGGCAGATTTGATTATAAATTTATTCGAAGTAGGGATGTGGAAAAATTTCTTTTACTTTTAAAAACTGCTTTTCAACCTTGTAAAGTACTTCATTTTGTTGTCGATAAAGAAACTAACGAGTTCCCTTCTATTTCTCAAATTAATTCTAAAAAAAAGAGAGAGAGAGAGAATTCAATTTAGCACTATTGGTTCACCAGATAAATGTAGCTTCTTCGATTTGTTTCAAGACAAGCGGTTATCTGATCTTCCGCTAATGCCACGTCCAACTAAGAAGCTCAAGTATCAGCCGTAATTGCTGAGCAACTACGTAATCCCTTGTACATGGTACTCGAATGGTCGGACAGCTTACAGAGGCAAGCAACTTGCGGGAATGTTTGAAAGGAAAAGGGGGAAAAAAAACTTTCCCTCGCCTGCCGTTAAACCGTAAAAACTCATTTTTTTCGAGCTCCTGAAACAATGGACGAATGAAAGTTGTTGGCGACTGAGAAAAAAATGAGGTACTAAAACAATTTCACTCGTTAAATTTTCTCACTGCTCGTATTTTATACATTTATATATATATATTTTCTTTCGTCGACTTTTTTAAACCTTTTAACAAATAAACGTTTCATACCCACTTGATCTTTAAACAACTTTTTTTCACCTAACGCTTCTCATAACGCCAACTAATAACAATATCGAATCGAAACTCGAAGGCAAAGTGGTGCCGCACTCGCTCGTATGGTAATTCAAAGACGAAAAATCGCGAGCGAACCGCGTTCGCCGCCATCTGCTCCCGGGGGCGAGTATCGAGAATTAATAAAAATCGAGCGATATCCTTGCGGGTTTCGTTTTTCGCGGCGCGTGAAATTTAAAAATTCGCCACGCCTCTCTCGGCCGGGGAGAATTCATAAAAGATATGACTGCGAAAGTTTTTAAAGGCTCCGATAAATTTTTAGGGGCTCATTCGAGTTTTAGTATTGTTTAATTTTGCATTTATGAATAGTTTCCTATACAGGCTTTTTCATTCGATCTTGAACTTTGGTAGTTTTAGTAAGTTCTATTGAAGGAAAATTAAACGGGGTATGTTTTTGGAGTTCGTTTTGTAGTGCACTTTAATGTTTCTAACTCTATTTTATAATCTTTTAAAATGATACGTTTAAAGCAGAACTTTCAAAACTCTCTTGAGAACTCAACAATTCTATACATATTTCATAACGAGTTTTGCACATTTACCCTGTTAGCTTAGAAAAGCAAATAGGACATAAAACTGTCACCCAAAGTAAATAGTGAAGTTAGAATTAAAAATGGCATTATAATACGTAATATATATAATAATTAGCCACTTAAAAAACCAACCTTACCCAAAGCTTTTCTCAAAATCTTGCCAAAGTCAGTCTTGCCAATCGGTCAATTCACCAGGCCCGATAATTCGGAAATGGCAATCCCTTAATTCGCTCTCGGCGCGCAGATCTGTAAATAACAAACACGAGGGCCGCGCGGATTTAAGGCTGATGCGAGATATTTCGTAGCTGACGCTGCAGTCGCGGGGAGTGTCGGGAATTATAGGCAGATTACGCCTCGTTAGTCTGAGCCCCCTCGTTCCATCTAGCTTTCTCGTTTCCCCCGCGCTCTGATTTCCCGACGCTCCTCTGTGTACGCGCGCTAATTCAGACGCCGAGGCGCGCTCTCTCTGTGTCGTCGCGGCCGGGCTTGAATTTGAACGTTTTGCGCCGGGGCTTCGAGTCGAGAGAGCGCGACAAATGGCTTCTTGCGCGCTGTAAATTATGAATGATTCGTGGACGCTGCGGATGAAGATGGGGATTTACGAGCGACGGTATTAGCGGGGAAATTTCTGACGGGGGTCGTTTGGGTAGTTTAAAAAAGTTTGCCTATTTTTGGAGAGGATCGATAATTTTTAAAGTACTTAATTAGATATATAGGAAAAAGTATATTCCCTTCTCGATGTTTAAAGAGCAAGTGGTTGCTTCGTGCAAAATTGACGAGCGTTATAATGCAGATTTCCCACGAGTGTCATACTGCAGAAGCACAACAATGAGCAGAGCGTGAAATCTAAATTTAAATTTCGTCATATTTATCAAGCCCAACTTAAGAAATTACCGCAACTCTCCTCCGGCACTGCAACTTCTACAAAAAAAAAAAAAAACATCCGAACCCCGAGTTACGCTATCAACAATTTAACGACAAAAGTTATATACCTTAATAAATCCAGCAGTAATATAAGTACAGCAACAGCCTCGATTTCCCCGCAACAAGAACCAGTCCGACGCCCAGACGAAGACACCCCCCGCGGATCGGATCTTTTAACGAGGCCCCTTTAAGGATTCAATTACTCGCGCGGAGCGGAAACCCGTGGAAACGATATACACGGCTCATTGTGCGGGCGTCCGCCCGCTGAAAGAGCTCGCGGGCTGCTCGCTATACATATATACGTCTGCGGACACACGGACGCGCGGCCATCGACTTTCAAGGCTCTCCCGTCCCGGACGCTGCTCCGGAACAAAGGCTCTCCGGGCGCACGGCTAATACGGCTATTGAAGTCGGCCGCGCGTCCGCGTATAACAAGCTCGAAAGTTTTCGGGGAGAGCGAGAGTTAATGGCGATTCGGTGTCTTCGACTGGACGTCTTACTGTCCTCGGGGGTTTATTGCTTTTTTTGGTCGATTCTTTGGAATTTTGATGATTCGGAATCGAGGGCGATTTTTACTGGTTGCAGTATTTAGAGAGTTTGCTTTTCGACTGGGTGGAAAAGTTGGTTTTTATAGATAAGTGGTAATGTTCCTTTTTTTTTTTGTTTTTTTTCTGATTAAAAATTTAACAGTTGCTATTCATCAATTGCGATTATTTAAGAAAGACATGTTTTAATTTATGTGATACTAAAAATAATAGCTAAATTAAAAAAAATTTAAATACCATGTTCGTCATGATGACATTTTTTTCAATATACTTAGTAAATATTACCCTTAAAAATTATAAAACTTCCTTATTTCTCTTGAAATTAAAATGATTAGTCTAAAAGTACAAAAGCAACAAATTACCACATCTTACTTTGTCAAATAAGTGTGCATCTTTAAAAAAAAATACCTACGAATAAAATTACGTCCACTTAATAGCTCGCCGCTACAGATTAATTTTTTACCGCGCAATATTTAATCACCAAAAAAAAATTAACGCGATACGTTCTCCCGCTGCAGGCTCCAGCAAAAACTCCTCGGAGTTATCTAATTTTACCGGAGAATACCGGCATACTCTCCCTCGCCGCCGACGGAAATAGCCTCCTCGTGCACGCAGTCACGTCACATACACGTCGGACCGCCGCGCCGCGGACGATACGAATCGATAACAAAATCCTTCGTGGGCGCCCGCGTAAAAATAATTTCGTTTAGCCCAAACTTGGGCCAAGTTTCCTATGGCTGAACTTTGGGCTAAACGTGGC
>JAWWEO010019549.1:0-13772 GCA_035582975.1 Ormyrus labotus | reverse complement strand
TGCTACCAGAGTTGAGACTTCGGGTTGTTGGTCCCATATTGGGGGCACTCTAAGGAAGCGATTCCAAAAAAAAAATGTCTATATGTCGAAATGCGCGAAATGGCCTGTTTTTGAGCTTCACCGACTGGACTATTATGGGAAAGTCTCTAGAAGAGATATCCATATGACCGAATGTTGAACGACTTACTACACTATAAAACAAACGTCAAAAGATAAAAGTATTCATAACAGTAAATTATGAATCTTACAGTGATAAAGGATATAAATTTACTTATTTATTTATTATACGTTTATATTGCACGTACAGCATTCGACAGCACATCATAGAAAGTGAGAGACTCGGATCTAATAATAAACGTATTTGTGAATAATAATGAGAAGGCCGCGCAGTCTGTGTAATACGCGCTGGCGCAACACGATAGCTAACCCAATAGTGCAGCTCAATCCTTAGCCTGACACCTACACTAAATGCGAGGGTTTTTCGATGAACGAATCGGTAAGCAACCGGTAAATGAGAGCTGACTGGAGTACTCGGCGAATTTCGTCCAGTGCAAATCTGAACTTCCTCGTCAAGGCATACCGTATAAGTAACTTTAGTAAGTCAGTTCACTAGCGGGTGGTTGGACGTCACCTAGCGGTGAGGCGGCTCGCTGGCTTAGTTCGCGTGCGGGTTTGAGTAGCCGCCTGGCGGTAATGGTCGGTACCACTTTTACATCGCCTAAGTGCTTCTCCCGTTACAAAATTATTTATTTTTAATTAAATATGCATTTTGAAAATATATTTATCGTTTAACAACTTTAAAACTTTAAAATAATATGACATTTTCAAATAATTGTAGATTTATTATAAGGCACGAATTCATAATATTTACAGATCATTTAGCAATCCACATTTTATAATAATTTTGTATAATTTATTATAAATTTTGGTTTTTGATTTTAATTACTACCTTATACAAATTTTAAATCATGTTTTAATCTAAAAATAAGTCTAACTTTGTGTACATCCATCTTGCATTAAACTTTAACGGCTGAATATAAAACAATTGAAAATTTTGTATTGCAATTTATTCTTCTAAAATTAAATCACTTTTTCTTATTTACTCTAACTATATAATTAAGATAAATCAAAACACAAGACGCTTTCAGCGATTATTTAACAGCGATTAGTAACAGACGTACAAAGTTTTTCCTAATACATCGCATTTCTTTCACTTTCGAAGTAAGAAGCAGCAGTTTCCTCTCTGATTTATTTTCTATTTTCCTTTAATTTTCTTCTTCTGTTCTCCTCTTCCACGTGCTTGCAAAAAGTTGAGAGCATAAGAAAGAGTGATCTAACGACAGCTATTTCGATGTCCCGATCCCTTCCCTTACACGTACACCTTGATTACTTGTTTTCTCAAAACCGATCCCAGAAATGTGGAATAATAGAGTTACTTATAAATCCGATCGAACGTTGACGTTGACGTCACTGTCTGATGACATCTACTATAAATTAAATGAATATATGCGTGTAAACTGCCTTTCGAACTGCGATTAACAATCTTTTACAGCAAAACACAGCAAAAAAGCTTGTGAACCTTGCAGAGTAGTTTTTAAGCCAGGCGGTGTTTTCGAGACCGGATTCTGAGTCATTTTGAGGAGCAATAATAGTTGCGATATATTGTACGTCTAATAAGTAATAAAAAAAAACTAAATTTATGCATCAATAAAATTTTAGAAATACAAATATAGACTGTTTTAGAAGTCTATGTTGAAAATTCTAGGAATAAAAATAAATCTTTTGAAAAATATTTCTTTTCACGATTCTACACGGAGAAAAAATTTCTACTAAAAATTACAATAGTACATTTTAATTTGATCACAGACTGTAAAAATCCTAAAAAGTTACCATGTCCATAGTAAATTTTACAAGTCTACATATCAAAATTTATCATTGACCTCGTAAAATTTACTAGAAACTATGATAATTTTTTAGGATTTTTACAATCTGTGATCAAATTAAAATGTACTATTGTAATTTTTTCTAGAAAATTTTTCTCCATGTATATATTTCCAAAATCAAAAGGAATTCAAATTTATTTATTTTTTCAATAAAATAAAAGATAACGTTTCACGACGATTAAATGTATGTATTGTTTGTACTGTGTATTTATAATGAGATTTAATGATTAAACATTCATTCAATAAATTCGCTTTAAAATAAACAAGCTGTTTTAATGCGCTTATTACCTGTGCAAGACTTAAAAGTAAAATTCAATACTTGTCTCCTGTAAAAGCATTTCATCGAATGATTTTAAACACTGACTTTTAACAGCATTAAATGCTTTTAAATTATTTTTCAAACCTCTAGTCTTCTTTGTTTTATTTACCATCAGCGTCAATAAAAACAGCCCATATTCGATATTGTAAAATTCTCGAATTAATCAACTTTTTAAAAATAACTGAATAATAATAATAAAGCTTGCAACTTTGTGGAAAATATAAACTAAACTTATGAGAATTCTAACATTAATTTACGATATATTTTTTTACTGTTCAAATATATGAATTCTGATTATCAATTAATTAAAAAACTTTTCACGTTTAAGCTTTATTAAAAATATGTATTATTCTAGCTTTTTGCCCCAAAACGCTCTCCCGTCCGGTAGAGGGCCGAAAAACTTGTTGTTTTTGCAATTTACCTTTTTCTTGGCGATTTTAATTTAATCCTTTTGAAAAAAATCATGTATGTTGACATGATATGTGCATTTTTTATTAATTTTTTTGAAGATCATCAGAGCCTATTATCCTTCAGAAAAAAATTCTTAAAGTTTTTAAATTGCAGTTTAACCTCAAAATAGAAGCAGTACATCAAATTTTATATTTTTTTATTTTTTGTTGTGTTCAATACTATTTTCATGAATTTTTTTACATTTTTTTATTTATTGCTAAAAAGATATACATATAAAAAGCACAAAAATTCTCATCGATTGCATTGCATGCAGAATCTATATATATCAACGACGATCCATCCCAAAGTGCAACCCGACCCCCATCAGCAAATATTGCAATTAGTGTAACGAGAATTCTCGGCGATACCAATCGGAGCAAAATCATATTTAACGAGAACATCGCTTCTTGCCCCGTTAATTGGCTGGATTACGAGATGCGCATCCCGGCGGAGCTTCTGATCTTTGACTCTCAGACGGTCGTGTTAACTTTGCGCCGTTTTTGGCCGACGAATCGATATACGAACCAAGTTGCTTCGCCGGTGACGGAGTGAATTGCCAGGCATGACAAGGTGAAATTAATGCAGCCTGATTATGGGAGCATATGCTGAAGGAGGAAGGGTGAGCTTTTCGCCAGCGAAAATGAGGCTTGCGGTATCAATGTGAATTATTGCGTTTTGAGATGGGATGAATTATTTATCATTAGGGGAATGATTTTATTCTCAGCTTTGTTCGCATTGTTCATTGTCTTGATAAAATGCTGCCAATACTGTAAAGATCAGAAAGATTGTAATGAAATGAAGAAGATTTTGTTGTGATAGTTATTAATTGTTATAATAATATTTTTTAGGAGTAAACCAGATTATCTAAAATGTTAAATTGTTCATCTCATAACACTTTTTCTCTTTTAATGTGGAATAAACGAATCGCCCAGAAATTCCATTGGATTTTATAACATTTTTCTTCTGGCCATAATTTTTCAAAAGAAATTATTTTTAAATTTTACTGCATATTTATCCTATATCTTATAGATTAAAATAATTAAAATGAACAAAATGTGTTTATTAACACGACAAGACTATTGATTTTAAATATCTTAATATATTCTTTCTTTCGCTATAATATTTCCTTATCATCAAAACGTACTATTCTGAAATAAAGTTCAGCTACTTCTCGGACACGTATCTATATTGACGTATTTCGCTGATACGTAAATAATTTACATAAAGAGTAAAACTTTCTTTGAAATAAACTCTGAGGTTTACTACTTGCATTAAATTTCTAGCAGTTCGTTCGACCCAATCTTTTTCTCGGTCAAATAATCACAAAATTCAAACCGCGTTCGCTCGACCAGTAAAAAACCGCTGCGGTGCTTTAAACGCCAATCGTTTTCCTCGATATACTTCAATCTCATTCTCAAAATTTACTATTTTATAAAATCCGACGAAGCTTTTTCCATCTCTACGTTCTTTAAAGTAATTACTTTGGACTGATGTTGTTTTGTGGTATTTTATTGGAACATATAAATAACGGGAAACCTCAAAACTTTGTTTATGTTTCTATGATTTTAACACCAAGGGAGATTTGGAGTGGTAAAAAATCCTACAATAGAGATTAAAAACATACCTACATAAAAAGTATATTAAAAATAGACACCTAAAAATAGCTTGTTTTTAAGTTAAATATTTGAGGTCATGTTGATTCTATGAAACTCCTAAAAAAGTAAAAATAGACTTATCCCGACACCTCGAAAGTAGGTATTTATAATAAGTATTAATATATAATTGAGTAAAATAATTCAGCAGAATACCTACATATATCTACATGCTTGCACCCATTTTTAGCAGAAAAGTTTTATCGCGCAAGCATAAGTTCTATATGGATTAAAAAAGCATTCGGGACTCTCCGCAACTTCAATTCGCCAAAAAGCAGCGCGATTCTGCCGCGCCTCCCACAATCGCTCAACTCAAAGGCTGGAAAACACTTCGGTAATCGCGGCGCAAGTGGCCAATCAGCAAACAGCCGCCGCGGAAATCTAGGAAAAATAGAGGGAGGCGAAGAGGAGCTGGAAGTCGGTTAATGAGGCCGGCTTTTTGCGGCGCGCAAATGGAGATAAGCCACCTACGCTAGCTTTTTAAACGCGCGCGAGATTATCTAACGGGTGGCGCGAGCCTTCCTTAACAGCTAATTTCCGACTGTCGTTGCGAGGATCATTTTTTTTTTTTTTTAGCACTTTTTTCCTATCGTTTTAGGCCAAGGAGGTTCACTGGACGCGGAAGCCGGTTGACTTCTTTGCATTCTTTAAGCCCTCGTAATTTTCGGGGTCATTGAACTTTGTAAGGAAATTCGTTGAAAGCATTTGGTTTTCCTGAAAAGGGCTCTGATTGCGATTATATGTACAGATTAATAAATTGCTGATTCTTGGTTTGAAGTTTGCTACTGATATTTGTTTTTCAATATTTAATGGATGCTAACATAGGTATACAGTGTTTAGAATATTGTACACAAATTTTTATTTTGAACTTTTGCAGTACAATAGTTTATTAAAAAATCTTTAATTATTTTTTAAAAAGTTGAATCCTATAGTCTTGTGAAGTGAAATTTTTATATAAATTAATTTAACTTTTAGTATTTTAAAATTTTATTTCAATTATCTATCTAATGTTATCGGTATTTTTATAGATAATTATAAAAATTTTGAAGTAAAAGATTATCCGCTTTGTTTAAGGTTCCGATTATGGTATAAGTTACAAACTTTACTTTACGTTCAAGCAATATTTTAGGTTTAAGCATTTTTAAAAAATTAAACCCTCATAAATATATTCAGAAATGTTAATTTTACACATAATTTGACAATTGTAACAATCTAAACTTAAACACAGCTTCCTTCTCTTGATTTAAAATGAACATAAACACTGATTATCAATAAAATACCAATATTTAAACTTATTTACCGATTAAAAACTGACTAAAGCAGTTTTAAAAGTTCTCACCCGTTATTGATTGGTACAAGAATGCCATTAACAGACTCCCACGTCGCGCGACGAGGAGACGTATAAGTATACGTGTTCTAAACACGTGAACTTTACGACGATCAAATCTAATTCTGGCGTCTTTTCACACGTCGTTTTATTTTTATCGGTTATGAAGACCTTTTTTTTTTACCAAATATGGCATCTCCTTTAAAATAGATTCTAGTAATGAATTGATTCCAAAATTGATGGTTTAACTGCTCATGAGAATCACTAGTAGCAGAGTAAGGTGAAGGAAATTGGATATCTTTTACTGTCGATAATCAATCGTTGATTGAAACCCGAGTTCAATTTTATATTAAGCTAATCATTGCAGCTTTAGTAAATGATTTTAATTTTTCAAAACGACAAAAGCGATTTTCAACAGATTGTTTCCAGCATAATATGGATCTTTTAATGTCTTTTTATTGGCATTTAACAATGACAAACATATTACGCTGTTAATTCATTTATTTATTCAATATTTCTTCCATTTGAATTATAAATAAAAATAAATGAACAAAACGTAATCGATTGATGATTAACTTTTGATTAACTATTTAAATATGTGTTGATTTTCTTACTCGGTTACTTAATGAAAAAAAAAAACCTTGTCCTAATATAAAGACAAACTTGAAATAATAAACAAATCACATTGAAATCATTTATTGACTTACATTAACACACTTTTCGGTCGTCATCCCCAAACGTAAATTTTTCCTTCTTATTTAAAACCTTCATTTTATTCACCTAAAAATATTTCCCAAACTTCGAAGCCATGAGAAAATACCTCCCTACAACTAAACCAATAAATAATCAGCTCCCGATCCTCTGCCAAAAAAATTAAAACCCATTGTTCCTTCACTCTAGAAATGTTCTCGCAACGTTTCTATGAACAAATCGTTAATTCCAGATCGGCAAATGAAATATGGCTCCGCGGTCGCGTTTCCCAACTCCTAACGAACAATCTTTGTCGAGCTACCGGGATAAAAACAGAGGCGGCTAGCGTCCCTTAAGATGCATCTCCGCGTTTGATGGAATTTCGCCGGGAGAGCTACACGTCGACGTTGCGCAATATTGCAGAAAAACGTGGAGATCGAGGAGTCTCCGGGGAGAAGAATTCCTACGGATGATCGCAGAGTCTTGGATTGAGTAATCAAGCTATTGATTCTGACATTTTTTTAGTGGACGACGCGACGTGAGTTGGTTGAGCTAATTAGAACGACTGACTTTGATGTTTGAGCGGTGGATGAGCTGTAAGATAGAGGTGTGCGGTCTTTTTTTTTATTTCTTGTCGAGTTATTCGATGAATCAATAATTATATAAAATTAAGAAAAATCGTCTTTTACATCTCTACTATACTCTCTAAAGAAAATCAGTGAAAAGATTCGAAATTTTAGTGTATATTCACTGATTTAAATGTAGCTCATAAGTAACTACTAACGAATCATTGAAAATCACTACTCTCCCAAAATTTATTGATCCCAGACTGTCCACACTCGTCGCTTTTTCCCTTTCCTCTGTTTATGGCTTTACACTTCACCGACTTTATCTCCCATTCCTCTCTGCTTAAGAGCTCTCGCAAAGTACTACCTAATTACAATTGGCCAGAAGCTGACGGCGTGCCAAAGGTTCGGTCTCATCGATCGAGGAGCAATTAGAGATAGCCCTCGGGTATTGTCTAGATGGAAAGCGACGGGGGATTAGGGGAGGAGAGCTCCGAGGTTGCGAGATAGCAATACCTGAGGAGGGCATGAATTCTAATCTTGGAAAGAACTCGCGAGGTCTTCGAATTTCACCGAGAACTTGGAGGCGATCCGTGCTTTCGGAGATAGCTTGGGAGAGAAATTTTCTGCTGAATAGTGAATGCATCGCTAATTTTTGTGAAAAAAAGTAGGTTTATATCAATTGAATGTAAAAAATGTGTGCGTTTTATGTAGAATATAGAACTTGATGTTTTTAAATATTTAAAATTTTTATTTTATTTTTTATAAAATAAAGTGAACGTATAAAAATTTTCAACAGCAAATAGATAAGATGTAATAGTAGAAATTCTAAAAGACTTTGTGCCATATTGTGTAGAAAAGAAAAGGTATACAATTATATACATTATAATGCATACTTAGCGCGGGTAAGAGTATATTTTTATCCACTCTTACAAACGGAATTCCCTCGGTGTCTGTTTCAAAAATAATTTTCTAAAAAGATCCTTCGCATCGCTTCTACCATCCAACCCTTTCACTTTCAAAAACTTTCAAATTCCAATCGCGCATTGTTTATCCAAAAGGCAGTCATCACTTGAAGCGAATCATCCATGCAAACCCACAATCCTGCATCCTCTCCGCTTCTTTCCAGTTCCCTCATTATCCTCCCGACCCCCATTTTTTAATACGAAAGAGTGCACGTACGCAAGAAATCCCCCACGTAGCCGGTAACCAAACACTGCAGCCTCGAAGAAAAGAGAGGTCGCCAGAAAGGTCGCGGCTTTCTAAACCGTCGCGACGACTTGTGCATGCAGAGAGAGAGAGAGAGAGAAGCGCGAGAAGGGGAACAGGTGAAAGAGGTGGATTTTTGTCACCGCGAGAGAGGTTGCAGTTGCAGAAATCGAGGCCACGGAGGAATTTCTTAATTGGCGAGGATCCGAGTGAGTGATTAGAGATGCGCCGAGAATCCGATAAGGATGCAGCGAGGTTGGAGTTGTTTGGAGACGGATGGATTGGACGGGCTAATTGACTGAGGTGCGATTGCCGTGGCGGCGGAATTTCGGGGATGTTGGTAGCGGGGATTTATGGGCTTGGGTAACTGGTTGAAATCACGTTTTTGAAAGAAGGGTTGTGCAGTTCGCGAGAAAGTTTCAAAATACTTGGCATTGCTTTGAATGACGATTTTCCGAGAGTAGAAATACAGAAGATTGTCTCAATCTGGGTTTAAAATCGTTGATGGGAAAATAGAAATCTAAGCCGAACCATACATTTTTAAATAAATTGCTTTGTTTAGTAATTTAGTTTACAATTAATGACGACTATTGCATATAATTCTCTTAAATGTGAATAAATAAAAAGAAATTTTTTTTTATTTGAGAAGCAGACGATGCGACATCCGTACCACTATTTACTTCTAATTTCATGTTCGCATTTTTCATTATCAAAAAAATAATGCTTAACAATATTGTTCCTAAGCTATTTTTGGCATATCACCATATTTATACCTATACTATGATTTCCACCAAAAATATCGGTAGAAAAGCTATTCACGTTATATTTTTCTTCTTCTCCTCCAGCCCGAAGTTTTAGGACCCTGAAGTTTACCACAGAGCTATAATTGAAAATTTCTTTCCCACAGCTCTCTATGCTGCACACATCCCGTGAAGTCAGTTACACTTACTGATATTTATAATATCGTACTTTGCTCGCGCGCATCTGAATCAAAACCACCGGTATTTAACTATTTATTTATTAAAATATCGTGATTTATTAAAAATGAATATTTCTTTGCAATTAATACGCGATCGCTTTATTTAAAAGAATAATTTCGTTAACCATTGTAGCATTCCAAAATGAATTTCATCTTTTAAAGGGCATCGAAAAATTCGTTTTTTTTTCTATAAGACCATTTTATTGAATCACCTCGTAAACGATTTCTCATCGCCCTGAAGGTGTTCCTGAACACCTAGATGTCACCTACAGGAACAATCTTCGATTTTCACAGCATCCGCGGTGCCCCAGAAGGGTCGCATTGTAGACAATGTCTCGTCGCCTTGAAGATGTTCCTGGACACGTAGACGTCACCTACAGGAACACCTTCCGATTTTGGGCGCATCGACGGTGCCCCAAATCTGTCGCTTTGTAGACGATGTCTCGTCGTCCTGAAGATATTACAGGAATAACTTTTGATTTTCTGCGCATCGATCGTGTAATGCAAATTAATGCACCTACTGAAATTGTTTTTTGTTAAAAAAAGTTTGACTAATTTCTTTGCTTATGCCAACAAATGTACCTTTTTCTTGAGTGTTTCAGTTTATTTAAAAAATGTTTGGCTTTATCGAAGTGCAAAATTGAAATAAAAGCTAGTTTTAAAAACTTATGATTTGTGAAATATCTGTAAATTCAAATGAAACATTTACTAAACAGAAAAGTATGCTTGGTAACAGCTTCTATCAATATTTTCTAAAGTTAGACTAAAACTTGTTAAACCTTTGAAAAAAACATCTTTCTAAAAATTCTCCGTAAAAAAATTAACTTTTAAACAAAGCAACGGTTAGCCGAGTTTGATGTATTCCGCATTATCAATGATGGCAATCATATAGTAAATATAATTTAATATATATGTATATATATAAATATTTCTATAACAGCAACTACAAAATATATCTAAAATATTCCAAAATATTAAATAAATTACTAAAAAGGACTGAAATCTCTATAAAACAATTAATTTTGAACCAAAGTAAAAAGTTAGGCGAGTTTGATGTATTCCGTATTATTAATGATGTCAATCACATAGTAAAATGATAGTTTAAATATATAAATATTTCAATAAAAGCAACTGCAAAATGTATCCAAAATATGTTAGTAGATAAATAATCTTACAACGAAATCACAGGTTAAAAAAGTAATGTAATCAAAGTAAAACAGTCAAGTTTTCCATTCATAAATATTTTAATAACCAAAATTACAACTTATATTCAAATTGACTTATTCCACACTCATGCATGTCAATCACATACTTTACTTAACTATTTTACACTACATGCTTTCTAAGTATCATGAGACTTATTTGTAATTGATCAATGTATTACAAAGTCTACATAATTTCTTTCGTAAAAATTAGTTTGTTAGGAATATAACAAATCATTGTGTATGTAGTGTAAAATATTTAAGTAAAGTGTATGATTGACATGCATGAGTGTGGAATAAGTCAGTTTGAATATAAGTTGTAATTTTGGTTATTAAAATATTTATGAATGGAAAACTTGACTGTTTTACTTTGATTTCATTACTTTTTTAACCTGTGATTTTCTTGTAAGATTATTTATCTACTAACATATTTTGGATATATTTTGCAGTTGCTGTTGCTGAAATATTTATATATTTAAACTATATTTTTACTATGTGATTGACATAATTGATAATGTGGAATACATCAAACTCGCATAACTTTTTATTTTGGTTCAAAGTTAATTGTTTTATATATTTATAAATCTTACGAATCTTTTGTAAATATTAATTTTAGTTATTTTTTCTGCACTTGAAAATCAAACAAACTTCTCTAATAGAATACTTTAAAATAAATATCAGTATTATTTAAAAAAAAAATGAATTCAAATTTAAACAATTATATAACAAAACACAAAATATTCTTTACAAAATAATATTTTAAAGAATCGTGGAATACCCAATATGGTTTGGGTATCCTGACATGTCTAGTATCTCAGTTTGCACGCGCTTAACTATGCTAAATTCAATAGATAAAGTTACTTAGTATCCTAACAATAGCAGAAGCAATATAATGTTCCGTTCGAAACGTTTTGTATTACACAGGCATTTTATTATCTGTTCATGGATATGCATTTTTTATATTTTTATTCGTTCTAGCTTGAAAAGTGACTAATTCATAGAAATTTAAAAATAAATAAAAACTTTTGAAACACAAAGGTTTGCCCAGCTTTAATCTGAAAAAAGTCTTGTCGGAACGAGTGGTTTTGTTTTCAAAATGCGGTTTTCCGTTGCGTAACTACCTTCGTAAAAATTAATACTAAGTGCACGTTTTATCTTCACCTTATGGTAATGATCTGTTATGAAAGTATAGTAAAATTTGCTTTAAAAAAAAAAAAATAAAAATGATTTCATGATTTCATATTCAGGTAATTAAATGTCGCTATAAAACTTAATTTAATAAATAATAAAGATTAATACAAAATAATGCCTTTTTAAAGATCAGATTCCTTATTTTAATCTAATACAATCAAAATCTTAAAATTTGATGGATTAGAATAATTTTAGAACGTTTTATTTCTCTTTTCCGTAAAATAAAGCAAAAGAAAACTTGAAGCTGTAGCCTACTTTGGATTTGTGACGTTTTACGTCAAAATCCGAATAGGGCAGAATTTTTGTCCTGTTTATTATTTATAGCACGTGACTTTTGTGAAAAGAAAGCTGCCTAGACTTTATTTCTGAAAATTCACGTATTGCTCAAAAATATAGAATTTTTCTTGAAGTTTTCACATTTTTTCGATTAATAATATCAATTTACGTAAAAAAGTAAATTATTATTTTTGTTAAATACATAGTATTAATATAATTGAAAATTTATAAATATGATAAAAAATATACCTATGATCTTGATAGATAAACATATCCCCCATCCTGAAAGGATTAATATAATTCTGGCATTTATACAAATTTGAAAAAAAAAAAAACAGCAAACACTTTTTTTATCATTTTATGCGCTAGATCGTTAATTTACAAACACAAAATGTATTTGTAAAAAAATGATAATCAAAAACAAAATCAAAATAAAATATTCCACCCGCGAAGAAATTCCAAAAACATCCCCCCCGGCGGCATTAAAAAATTCGGAAAATATTCTCCGTGACATTTGGAAAAGTATAGCAGCGGCGCCGCGCCGCATTTCCCGCAGGGAAAAGCCGCGGGGCGAGCGGCGGCGCGGTATAGGATTTCGCGGCGAGTGTCAGCGCATTCGAAAGTCGTCTTCTTCCTCCGAGGCGCGATAATAATCGATGCTCGGGCTAAAGCTTGAAAAATGGCCGGGATCGCGAGCTACATACGTAACGGCCGATATACGCGACGGCGACGCCGAATAAACATGCAATCGTAATTCTCTTTAAACGCGTGAAATATGGGCGGCGCTGCGTCTCCCCCCCCCGCGGGGAATTTAAAACGCGCCGGTTGCTTGCTTTTCTTGGGAGAGTCAATGTTGGCTTGGGGGAGCTCGCGAGATGAACTAGTTCGCTGGCTCTTTCGACTTTTGCTCGGTGACGATCGAATTGTACCAATCGTTTTGCGGTTTTTTTTTGGAATTGGCTGGGATGGGTCAATGTAATTTACAGTATCTGTACCGATACAGTGTAGGAGGTCAGATAGTCTGGTTGTCCATAACGACATTTGGTTGTGCAAATAGAGGACTATTCCTGTTTAGGTTATCATGCGATATAAGGAACTTCTAATCTTGATTATCTCCAAGTGCATGGTTTACCTGCATCACGCCGCTGCAGGAAGTTGAAATTTGATTTAAAAAACGTAAAGCCTCATTAAAGATGTGACAGATAAAAATATCTTAAAACTCCATGATGATTACGTAATACATTATTGTAAGACATTGCATTGTATTGTATGTCGTTTATTGTATTAAATATACAAAGTGGCACGGATTATTACTCCCGCATTAGAATTTTCAGAGACCAGGTTAAGAGTGTCAAAAATCAAACGGTTAAAGCAGTTTTGTCGGAAAATACAATACTCGTGAAATTGAATGTATGGTTGTATGATATATTATAAGATGTATACATTTTTAAATGAAATTCTATCCGAAAAATGACTTGAAAAATCGATCATTGATTTTTTTGTCTAGCGGGCCGAAAGTACTACTTTCCCTACCGGCGCCGAATCGGGAACGTTGTATTTTCGTCCTTGCTAGGAAAAAAAATAGTATACGCTGCACGGGAGGTAAAACGGCAAGTCCTTCGTACTTATACTATTTCAATTTTGTTTTATTTATACATTATTCAGTTTTAGGTACTATCTACAACTTTTGTTTGAAAACCGCATTTTTTTTATTTTTTCCATATTGGTGTAGTAAATTAAAACGATGCGAATCGAACCCATTGAAAATCTTATAGAGGGTAAATTTCTGAAAATATATTCAACAATCAAACTATCAGAACTAAAAATATGCCTCTGTAAAAAGTAAAAATACTAAAAAGAAAACGATCCTTCCGCTTACCAATTTCCCACGCCCTGGTAGAAATAGAAAACATTTCTTACCTAGGAAATAGGTAGCAGAAAATAAGATTGGGTAGCAACGAGCTAACC
>JAWWEO010019548.1:0-13788 GCA_035582975.1 Ormyrus labotus | reverse complement strand
AAGATGTCATGTTAAAACATCATGAAATAAATATATCTGTGACCTCTATTAAGAGAAAATTAGCTTTGCTAGATTTACGTCGAAAACATTATTAAAGAATCTCCAATAGAAGAAATTGTGGCAGCAGTAATTAATGAAATTTATTCGTGTGGATACAGCATCGGATATCGAGCTCTATGGTCAAAATTAATGAAGTACCGCTGTCTCACTGTCAAGAGAGATACTGTATACGAAATTTTAAAACTAGCAGATCCAGAAGGAATAAAAGAACGTTTTGAAAATAAGCTACGTAGGCGAATTTACTTAAGCCCAAGACCAAATTTTATTTGGCACCTTGACGGATAAGACAAACTGAAGCAATTTGGTTTTGCCATACATGGATGTATTGACGGCCATTCAAGGTACATTATTTGGTTAGAAGTTGCTTCAAAAAATAATGACCCTCGTGTAACTGCAAAGTACTTTCTAAATTCTGTAAAGAAATTAAAATTTTTATCAACTGTAATAAGGTCAGATAAAGGATCAGAAAATGTATTAATTGAAGAGTTGCAAAAATATTTACGTTCAGGACATGAAGATGTATTAGCTGGTGAATCAAGCTATATTAAAGGTAAAAGTGTGAGGAACCAGAGGATAGAATCCTTTTGGGGGCAAATGCGAAAGCATTTCATGGATTTTTACATCCAACTGTTTAAAAGCCTACAAGCTGATGGTCATTTTGATGGTAGTGTAACACAAGCTAAACTGTTACAGTATTGTTTTGGACATTTAGTCGAATTTGATTTACACTGCACAAAAGAATTATGAAATCAACACCGAATACGTAAACAAGCAGGAAGAAATCATATTTGTGGTAAACCGTGATGTTCCATTTGCCACATCGCCAAAGCTGTACAGATTTAAAAAAAAAGATTAGATATTATTGAACGTTTGATCAGTGAGGTGACTACTACACCTACTTTGATTAATCCAAATTGTGAAGAACTAGTAACACTTTTGATCCCAAATTCTGTAAGACTTGTTACACCTGAAGAAGCTGTTAATTTATATAAAAAGTTGATATTTAAAATAACATGTGTATTATAAAAAATGTCAATAATAGTTTAATAAATAAAAGCTGTTATTTAATAAATTAAGTTGTTGTTTAATAAATAAAACATAAACTACTATTGCCTAAAATCTTTATTGAACACAGAAATTACATACAATGTAATTAGAACATGTAACAAAAACATACAATGTAATTAGAACATTAAATTTAATACGTGATATTTTTTTATTTGTAATTTCTAAAGAATGGTTTATATTTACTCACTTATATTCATGCATATCTTTACAGCTGATTTAACAGCCTGCTATAACCATTAATACTTTTATTTTTATCGTCTCAAAAATACAATGCTGCAGGCAAAGTTTTTTGCTAATCTTAATTAATAATCTTAGTCTTAATAATCTAATATTAAAATATATCTTAAACAACCACCATAATATTGATACATTTATTACAACTTTTATTTTTAAGACACTAAACACTCTTAAATAAGTGCTATAAGGTAAATATAGCAGGTGACGTACAATCTATGACTTTCATTAATTAATAAAATCTTTTGCTGTTACCATTAATAATCTTCATATAATTCTACAGATTCATATAAGTTTAAGTTGGCATGTACAGGCAAAATTCTTATATTTTCTTTACCATTTACCACGGTATTAATATACAGTAATTCATTGTTTTCATTCGCAAATATTAGTGTTAACTTTTAAACTTTTTGAAATCATTGTTTCTTCTTTTTTGTCACTTTCCATAATTGGTTTTTTATTTTCACTTTTCAAGACTTTTTCAGAAGTTGTATTAATACTAGAATTATTTATTTTATTAGGCGAATAATTCTTCTCTTCATGGATTACTTTAATTAAATTTTCATGACCATCAACATTTGCAGTGGTAGCAGAATTTTCTTTTGTGCATGTTTTTTTTCAGTACTATGAGAAATAGTTTCCCTTAATTTCTTAGGTTCATCAGTCTTATGTTTACTAGCATTATGTATTCTTTTGCGCGTTAAATTATCTAAGCCTTGTAATGCTGATTTGCGATTATTACTGGTAACTACAGGTCTGCATACTTCAACAGGGCTTTTCACTATGACAGATTCTGCACTTGAATTATCATCACATGAAATATTTCTTTTTTTTATATATAAATACAACCGTACTTCTCTATTGCTGCTTTTAAATTGTTTTATAAATTGCCACACGTCTGTCTCTTCACCATCATCATTTTCGAATCTATAATAGACTTTACTTTTAAATCCGCCAAGGCCAACAATAATATCTGTAAAGTACGACTCGTTATCTTCATTTTTTAAAGTTGTAAGAGCTAAATCTACTACATTATTAAAAAAATATTCTGTATCTTGTTTCAAATCAATGTGTGAATTTTTTGGATGAACTATACATGTGAAATCAACCTAATAAAATGGACTTAGTTCTCATATTATCACCACTTTTCTGTAAGAAAATATCAATAAATGTAAATAAACATTACTATAAATAAATATTCTGTATATAATTTATTATTGTATACTGTCAATCTAACCGATAATTTAAGTTCTTCATTCATACTTGAACTATCTGATTCATCTTTTTTCTTCCACTTGCCTAATATTTCAGCAAGTCTATCTTTTTTCGAATTTTCAACTGAAGTACATGATGCTGAACTACAAAATATCTTGTATATTTTGACTCTTTCTATGACTTCGGCGCGATCGTCTTCAATATCAACACTGCATAACTTTTCATGTTTTTTGTACGTTAAGCCTGTAGCCAAGGGAAAGTCATTTTGTACACTTTTAAAATGTATTGAATTATTTTTGACTTTAAATTCAAATGTTTCTTTCCCATCTGATACTTGGACATAATCCATGATCTTGATTTGAAATTTATAGGTTAGCTCATTAATTGTGAAAAGAAAATAATAATACTAATTGTACTAATTATCAATTAACGTACCTTCACATCAGAGAAAACCTAACAAATCAATCCGAATAAAAAATCAGAAAAAAATCACGTTTTTATAATTTGCTTTGTTCAAAACATAGCGAGCGCACGAGACAGAGCAAACGAGCGTACGAAGGAGAGTAAGCGAGCGTACGAAGGAGAGCGAGCGAGCGCATGCACGTTGCAGAGCCGGCGGATCCCACCAGGCTTCCGTATGCACCCTGTATTTGGAACGCTCTTGCGCCCGTTTCTGTCCACACTCCGTTGAGCTCCCTGGGCATCTCTGCTGTTTGATCTGGGTGCATGTTTCTTGAAAAATTTAACAAGGTAGCTAGGTTCCCTCATCCTAGTTATTATATACATTAAGAGTAGCATGAAGTACTGCCTTGGGGTGTCCGTATGCAGCCAACCCAGGCTTTTTCTAAAGGGAGTAAGGCGATCATCCCTCCTTAGCCTATATACGTATCTGACGCATGCATTGCTCATACGCTGAATTCTAATGCGTTGTTCATCAGTTGCATCTAGGTAAACGATCGAGCAGTAATCCAGGTGAGGTTGAACGAGGGACTGAACTAGCCTTTTGCGGAGAGTCTCAGTGATACTTTCCCTTATGAACCGCAGATTATAAAGGGCTCTGTTAGTCTTACTTCTGATGGAATCAATATGCGGTTTCCACGTTAGCTTGCTATCTAAAGCAACTCCAAGACTTACTACCTCATCGCTGAAGAGGATGAACTCTCCATCCTGCAACTCAATTCCTGGTAAACTCATAGCCCTGATGTCATTCATATTCTTCCTTGTCCCGAAATAAATTGCCTTGCTTTTTCCCGCGTTGAGGCGCAGACCAGAGAGTCCCGCCCACTCGACGACCAGTCGTGCTGCTTTAGCCAGCCGAGCAGTTTCTTTTTTATATTTTATTTTTTTCTATACTAAAATAAATTTGCAGGTCGTTTGCATAAAAAGTATACTTAACGTGTAGGCCGTCCAGTTCATGTTGCACATCATTTACATATAACGAAAACAGCAATGGGCCAAGGACAGATCCCTGTGGTACACCGAGGTTGGTTTCTAACCATTTCAAATCTGTATTTCCAGACGAGGAGACCCTTTGGGATCTCTCTTGCATATATGACTTCACCCACAAGAGAGCCATCCTTGAGAACCCATGCTGAAAAAGCTTGCTGTAATAAACTGGTGAATAAATAATGTGTAGTAACTTGATATACAACCCGTGTACCTATTTGCACTACTAACACTATATTTCACTATGTTAAGTAATACACAATATCAATGATACGTATATAGAGGACAGGTTTATGAAGTGAGTAGCCCATATTGACGATAAATAAGCTGTTTAATTAAGTAACAACTATGTACAGTATATACAAGGAGTGTGCTCTCATTGGCGCCTCATGACTGACTGACTGTGTCAATAGCTACTATATGCGTGTGTCCAGTGACGCATATACATACTTATTACGAGTATACCACACTTGCGAAGTAGCTTAGACGGAGAGATCGTATCGAAGGCTTTGCTAAAATCAAATAACAGAAGTAGCGTAACTTTTTTCTTATCGGCAGCCATTCGTACATCGTCTGACAGCTTCAGTGACGCTGTCTGTGCGCTGTTGAACTTTCTGAATCCGGTCTGGAGAGGGTCCATCAGATTATTAACATTAAGATACTCTGTGATTTGAGCATGAGCAATCTTCTCGAGGGCCTTGGACAGGAAGAAAAGAATAGCGATTGGTCGAATATCCGAGACTGCTGCTGGTGCTGCAGTTTTCTTTAAAGCTATTAATTGCGCCCGCTTCCAGGCTCCCAGGAAAACACCTGCGGCAAGAGATGAGTTGAAAAGGTTCACGAGGTGGTTCCCGATAACCAGTAGGGCCCTCACGACCACACTTTGGGGAACTCCATCTACTCCCCTCGCTTGTGAGGAAAAATGAGAAATAGCTATGACTACATCGCTGATGTTAACTGGTTTAAAAGAGAAACCTTCCTCACTGGCGGAAAGAATAATGTCCATAGCGTCGTTGATATTTTCGAGAGGAGCGATGGAAATCCCTGCAAAGTGAGAGTTAAGTTCACCCGGCGTAACACCATGCAGCTACTCCCCCTTGCTCTTCGGCAGGAGACCGAGGTTACGCGTTTCTTTCCATACATCCTTGTTAGTATTAATTGCGTCCTCTAGGTGTTCATGCATAAACGTAACGCGGTCTTGCGTAGCGCGAACGTCGGCCTCCTTGCTGAGTCGAAAAAACTCGTTTCTACGCTCGACTTTTCCAGTCCGTTTAAACCGTCTGTGCACAGCATTGCGCTCATCAACCAGCCTCCTCAGCTGGGGCCCAAACCAAGGAGCATATTTCCTCCGGGGTCTAACCGTTTTTAAGGGTGCCAAACTATCAATAGCAAAATTTAAGTGTTCATACAGGGAATTCAAAGCTCTCTCCAAATCGAATTCAGATTCTAAAAAATGAAAGGCTGACCAGTCACGATGAGCTAGCAGCTCATTTAGAGAATCGGAGCAGATATTTTTATAATCACGGAAAGTAAATACTTCCTTTGTAGGCTCCGAGGAAAAAATGTCAATCGTGACATCAATAACTGCATGCCTGCCAAAACTGGGCAGCCAATCATTCCTGTGGTCGCGTATTCAGTCATTTTCGTCCGTGAGTATGAGGTCAATCCACGTATGAGCGTTTGACGTATGATGAGTTGAGCCATGTTGAATTAATTGGAGCGATAATTCACCAGCAAGACGCTTGATGGTTTTTGCGTCTTCAGCCGTCGGTGACATGTCCGCGTTCAAATCTCGCATAATAATTTTATGGCTATATTCGTCGCAAAGATCGCGGAGGGTGTTAAATAACCCGCTATCAGCCTGCATTACGATTTTTGACGATTTGTAAACTACTCCAACAAGAATCGGTGGGGAGCGGCCCTCCTCCACCTCACAGAACAGATATTCTGGGATACCAGGTTTCCCAGGTCCCGTCGTATCTGATGCTGCTAATTTTTTCACTTTGAAATCATTATGAACGTACAGGGCAACCCCACCACCGTTTATATTCCTGTCTTGCCTAATGATGGAGAACCCGTTCACTATAATCAGGCTGTCATCAACGACTGGGCCCAGCCATGACTCCGCAATCACGAAAATTTGGTAGGAGGAATTTTCAGCTAAATGAAGACGGAATCTCTCAATGTGTGCCTTAATAGAATTCACATTGAGAACGCCCGCCCTCAAGTGGCTTCCTCTATACGAGTGGATGAAGCTAGTCACTTTGGAACCAGCGACCCTTTGTCAGAAACTGCCTTCGTCTTAGTAGGAGAAGGAGCATTCTGACACGCCGGAATAATTGCTTGCAGATCAGCTGCAGTCGCAAAGACGTGCGCACGCTCACCACTTTTGCGCCTGACCAGGAAACTGCCGCCCGCATTCCAAACGTATTTAAAGCCCAGCCCCAGGGCTACCGGTTTAAGACTTTTAAAGGTTTGGAATTTTTCGTGGGGCAACATTTCATTTATAAAAATTCTGCGACTTGGCATGCAGGCAGCAGCATCCACGCCCAGGAACTCCGGCCTGATCTTATACGTAGTTAAGTAGTTATTGTTGGTGAGCGCACGCTTGGCTCGTAATACCTCTGTGACCAACCTCGCACTGGTGAGCTTCGCAACGCAAGAACGGGGTGCTTTTGCTTTCGAACCCGAGTTCCTCTCTGCCTTTTCCTCGCGGCCCCCTGTTTGGCCCCGTGGCTACAGGACGCGGGCGCTGACGACACTACTCCTCTCAAGAGAGGGTTAGACGGTACCGAGTGTTGCTTCAGCTATATTTTTTAAACCATCTTGCGAAATTTCGCACTCATTTTGAAGGATTCCGCCAATAATTATTTCGCAACACTCAGCCGCCTTGTCAGCAGCATCCACGCTTCTCGACACAGATCGGTCTTTACTCGCGAGCGAAACAGTAGCAGCATTTACATTGCTCGCAGGTATGCTGCGGTCAGAAATATTTCAAATTTAAGCTGCAAAGTAGTTCGCTCTGTTTGCCAATAACTCCTTCAAGGGCTGAAACCCTCGTCCCTATATTTTTTGCGTCCGACGCTCGGCATCAACGTACGAGGAGTCAGAGGCGACAGGACCTTGCAGCATGTCGAGTCTCTTAAATAAGAGGTCCATCGTGCTCACCGGTATAAAAATATTTCTAACACCTAGAAAACTAACTTCGTCTGTACTTACCGTAGAAGAAGAGTCGCCCGTTGAGCCTTGGAACGCTTGTTCCGCATCCGAATCAGCTCGTGCGGTGTTGAAGGGCCTGGTGCGGGGAGAGCTATTGTCCTTCTGCAGATATGCAATCCGATTTTCCGCATCGATGTTTGAAGGCTCAGTTGATGTGGCACCTTGATTTGATTGAGCCTACTGATTGGCAACCAGGTCTGCGTCAACGGTGCTCCTATTATTTCTCATGATTTTGGCGCTGCTTGCGCTTGCGTGACACGTGTGCGCCGGCCGGTGTCGATGACCGGAGCAGAGAGCCAGGCGGGGGACTCATTGACGAGTTACATGCCGGCGAGGTGTTTGTGTGTGTTCTCACCTGAGAAACTTTTCCCGTCAATGTAGTAGAACTGCGCTTCTCCACTTGGGTTGGCTTCACGCTTCGACAATTATCGCACACACTCCCAAGTCTCTTGCCGGCACATTTTGAATGGCATAAATTATTGTACCTTGGGCAATAATTTAGTGTGGAGCAAGGTTTATCACACACTACGCACACATTTCTCTTACTCACTGAAGTAGAGAGCATAATGTAATTGGCCAATAACGCAGCCGAGAGTGTACCAAACCGGGCCGAGAATCTCCGAAAAGGCAAAGCTGGTAGGCCGAACTGGTTGATACTTCTAACCTCTCTCCAGATTTAAGAACTTAAAAAAGGTCTCCCTGGCTCCTAATGAGAAGCCTGCAGTGTGTTCTCCTTTGGCTTGGAGCCTGCGCGAGGCCGCTATATCTGTAACAGTTCCATTCACCCCGAGACGGGTTAAAAATACAAGAAATTGTGAAATAAGTAAGAGCGCCCTATCGGGCGTGCGTCTACTTACCAATCCTGGAGAGATAGATAGATAGATAGATATTCGTTTATTTGTAACATGAGTACAAAATATATATAAAATACAGTGAGCATGTTAAAACTACCTATAAAAGAAAGAAAACTAAAAGAAACTGCGCTATAAGCGTAAATACAAGAAAAACAAAAGAGTAAAAATAAAAACAGTTAAAAATAAAAATAAAAATAAAACTAAAGTAAAAATATTGCACAGAACTATTGCACATATGATAAAAATAAAACAGAAGTAAAAATATTGCACAAAACTATTGCACATATGATAAAATAAAACTAAAGTAAACGTATTGCACAAAACTATTGCACATATGATAAAGAAAAATTGAAGTAAAAATATTGCTCGTAAAAATACTGCACATATGATATCACAGTCAGCTTAAAACTAAGTAATACTATAAAATCACAGTAAGTCGGTTTAATAAAATTAGTGATATGACAAATGCTCACGGATGAAGTAAAATTCTCAGATACAAATACTTAATATATGACTGGAATACGTATCAGTCAGAGACTAAAACTAAGACTAAAGTTAAACTAAAACTATTCACACGCATACATTCACATACACGCACTCAGCTATTTACAAACACATCCATTCCTTAAATACATTCACGCCTTAAAACTAAAGTGTATGCGAGACAGAACAAGAATAAATTAACACTTATAAATCATCCAGTTCGAGGAAATGCCTCCGATTTGCAGTCTTGAACCTACCGAGGGAAGGTAAGTTCCTAATCTTGGCAGGCAGGGAATTTCAGGAGTGGGCACCCTGTACCTTAAAGAACCTTATTCCTGTTTCATTGCGCATTAAGGGGGGCTTAAGTTCCCTTGTGTTTCTCCCCACAGATGCATTTGTCCTACTGAAAAATTTGTGAAGGTATTCAGGTTGCCCGATGCGTGTGATCTTATACATAAGGAGGCATACAAAGTACTGCCTTCTCGATTCTGTGCGCAACCAGCACAATTCTGCCCTGTGACGAGAGACGTGATCGTCTCTCTTTAGATCCTTCTAATTCCTCCCCCCCCCCCTAATTTCCTGAGAGGCATCCAGCAGTATTACCGAACAATAATCAAAGTGGGGAAACAGTAGCGCCTCCGCCAGTCACTTGCGAAGGGTCTCGGTGGTGTATTTTCGGAAAAATCGTAGACTTTATAAGATTCTATTAAACTTCTTGGTTACGTAGTGTAGATGAGACTTCCACGAAAGCGCGGAATCCAACACGACACCAAAGCTCTGTGCTGCGTCGCAGAAAGGGACACAGACCCCACCCATTAGCTCAATACAGGGCGGCTGTTCCTTATCCTTAAAAAAGATCGCAACAAATCTGCGACATCCAAATATTAAAGCCTTTGTTTTTCCCGCATTGAGCTACAGAGAAGCGTCTCGCGCCCAATCCGCCACCGCAATTGCCGCCTGCCGGAGCAGCGCCATGCCCTCATGTAGACTTCTGTTTAAGAAATAGGAATGTAAGCACAGGAGCGCGGCCCCGGAAAAACCCATTCTATCTAGGTATTCGAAAAGTCTCGATGGCAAGATTCTGTCAAAGGCTTTACTAAATTCAAACATTAATAAAATTGTGACTAGCTTTTTGTCTATACCGTGCCTGATGTCGTCTGTTAATTTCAATAAAGCCGTCTCAGTCGAGTGGAAGGATCTAAACCCCGCTTAGAAGGGATCCAGTATTCTATTTTTATTCAGAAATTCGTTGATCTGGTTGTGTGCGAGTTTTTCCAGTACTTTGGAGAGAAAACAAAGAAGTGCAAGAGAGAGAGAGTTGGAGAGTGAGCGGTGTCGCGATTAGGCAGATTGCCTCGCGCATTCGACCGAAGCTAACCCGGTCCTTTGTGCAACCCGATTGCGACCTTTTTTTTGTGCGTGAGACTTCCTGATTGCGGCTATGCGTGTGCGCCCCGTCCTGCGTCCGATTGTTTTCCGAGCTGCAGCGAGAGAGCAGATTTCCCGGCGGGAAGATTCGCAGCGTCTTTGCATCTGAATTGTAAGTGCCCGCTCTGGGCGAATTTAGATTTACTTTCTCTCTCTCTCTCTCAATCTCGCTCGCGTTATTTGGCTCAGGCGGTAAGCCTCTTGCCTCCCAAGACAAACATCGCTTAGGGCGCTGGTTTGAATCCCGGTCAGCTCGAATTTTTCAGAGGCTTTTTCACAAAAAAGAATCTGTATTTTTCGATGGCCGAGATCGAGTCAAGTGTCCGGGGTGTGTGCTTGGCTATCGATGCGTCTATTGTGTCAGGCTGTGGGATATAATGACGGCGCTGAGCGCAGGAGTACCCATAGTCGGCAGTCTCAGACCTGCACGAGAACCTCGCCCCCCTAATAAAAATGAATTTGTAAAATTAAAAACTACCTGGTCATGGCCTAAAGTTGAAAAAACCAACCAAGCCAAAAGGCCAACCCTTCGGGGAAAATACTGAAAAGAAAGAAAGAATATCGCTCGCGCCGTGCCGCTCGTCTGTCCGCCTCGCGCCTGCTGCTTCGCGGTTCGAGGAATTAAAGCTATTTGTTTTCTTCCTGTTCTTTTTTTTTGTCAATAAACCACGTCTTGCATTTTAGTTACGTGTTGCTTATTTCTTTAGTTAGCTTTCCCGCGATTCACGTTTTCAGCGTCGTAGCAGCAGCAGTGCAAGTAGAGAAGAGCTAGCGAGTCCGCGAAGAGAAACATCACCACCACGTTGTCGAGAGTCTCTGGTTCTCGTTCTCTTTTCATTGATTGACTCCGCGTTGAGTTTTGGATTTTCGTATATTAAATTTCATATAACGGTTAGCCGGCCGTTACATTGGCGCCCGTCGAAATAACCCACTTTCGACAACGTGGTTCCCGCATAATTAGTGAAAATCGCGGCCCCTCGCAATATTAATTTTTTTTTTTTATTTACGAAAATTCGATCACGAGAAATTCGTGACCTAGCGAGCGAGCGCGCGACCTCGCCGGCACAGCTAAGCCCGGCGAAAACGTAAACACGCGCGCTGAGCGGTGTTTACATCAGCTGGAGAGTCGAATTGTGCTCAATTCTAGCATACAAAAATTTTACTTTGTGCTAGACAGAGAGAGAAACTGGAGAAATAATATTTCTCAGTTCCAAGTCTCTTTCTCTGAGCTCATACAAAATTCAAATCTCTCTCAAAGCCGAAGTGAGAATCAAATTCGTGCGTTCCGAGCACCATCGAGTGCGCGCGCTATAGGTGAGCGAACAGCGAGCGCAGCCGTCACCGCGTGTATTGTATGTATGTGCGAGCGGCGAGCGCTAGCGTTATAACGCAGGAGAATTGTGTGCGTGTGTACAGAGTAAGCGACTAAAAACTTAAAGAATTTTTCGAATTTGTTCGCGTCGCGTTATAAGCCAAAAGTTGAATTATTTTTTTGTTGTTTTTGCTGAAAATTAAATTATTATAAAAAATTAATTATTTTAAATTAAAATAAATTAGAAAATTTTTTTTCTTTTCGTTTTAGTTTTTTTTTTTTTTTTTTGTAGCGATTGCAACAAGAGTTGCTTTACCGGAACATGCTGCCTTCGCTAAGGATGCTTATACCTCGCAAAGAGGTCATTAGCGTGAATCGCTTAGTGATACTCGCACGTGAGGCAGAGGAACTTCGTGAGGAAGAGCGGAACTTCCCCCCGCCACCTCTACCTTCGGTGAGTGTATTGTCGGAGGTTCGCTATGGTGAGCCTCGGTCTAGTTAGGATAAAGACACGAGAAATACGAGCAAAGAGCCGAGTGCGCGCATAACGGCAATCTCGCAACCCTCCGGTAAATCGGAGTTTGCTCAGTTAAAGGAGGAGCTCCAACGGCTGAGGACCGAAATGAGCGAACCCGCAGAGCGAGATCGCCACTTTCTGGCGTGCCTTGCAGGAAGCGTAAGCGATAACCGCCAAGGCAGAAGACGAGCACTACGTCGAAAGTCACTATCACAGAGGTGAGTGATGATGACAAAGCGCAGTCGCCTAGACGAAAACCGGCAAGCGATCACAATAAAAATCGCAAGCCAGGGACGCGCCCGAAGGTAGAATGCTGGGGGTGCAGTTGGCCCGGCTATACAAAGGCCGACTGCCCAGAGTGTTCGGGAAAAGGGAAAGGGAATGCGTAGGTGAGGTTCCTATCGCTCCCTCTGTCCCTGAAGAGGCCTCCGGAATAAGGTCAGGCGACTCCGCCGCGACTATCGCTGCGCTAGCGGCTGCCGCTCTAATGCCATTGAAGGCTGACGAGCCGAGCCCCGACCAGCAAGACGAAGAGTCCGGAAGAGCTCACTTAAAGGACCCGGATTTGTATTCCCGCTGGTGGGCTCGTGTGAGAATGGGCGATTTCACCTTGCGCGCACTAGTGGATTCCGGAGTCAACCGGACAATATTAGGCCCTCTCGACCTGCAGATTGCCTCGGCATGCAATCAACGCCTTTTCCCTTCAGACAGACACCCGCAGACAGGTGAACTTCGTCCGTGCTGGGCTGGACCAAATTGCCGTTTGAGCTCGGAGGCATCCGCCTCTATTTAAGAGCTCTCGTCCTAAAACAGCTGACGGAAGACTGTTTGCTCGGCGTAGATGGCATCCGAGCTTTCGGCTCGGAACTTCTTTCGCGCGACGACTGGCTGATCGTCCGAGACGCGGAGAGTGAGACTTCTCTCATGATAGCGGCGATCCGCACGAATGAAGAGCGGAACCCTGATTCTGTGGGGCTTGCTGAAGTCAGCGAGGAGCAGCAACAACAACTGAAAGAGTTGCCTGATCGCCTGCTGCCACAAGCTGGCGCGCCTCTTGGCCGCACGCCGCTCATCGAGCATGAGATCGACGTGGGCACGGCCAAGCCTATAAATTAGCGCTATTATCCGGTTTGGCCGAAGATCGAGGAAGACATGCACGCACAAGTGCACACCATGTTGACCTCGGGAGTAATCCGCTCGTCCAATGGCGAATGGTCGAGCCCAGTGATTATGGTCCGCAAAACTAATGGATCCTACCGGTTTTGCGTCGACTACCGACGCATTTTGTCGACGCGGGACTCGCGATCAATCGTGAGAAAAGTGAATTTTGCAGCAGCGAGGTTAAGTACCACGGTGAACTTGTTAACCGCGACGATTTCCGTCCGGATCCGGATAAAATTGCGCCGATCGCTGAATACCCGGTACCGAAAAATCTCAAGCAGTTACGACGCACAGTGGCAGATTTTACCCATTTACGTGGACATAGGGAAATTTTCGAAATGTCTTTAAATGCTTCAGCATCTTTATGTTTCCATTGTTTGTGTAACTCCCGAATAAGAACCAAAATTTTATAACATTTTAATTACTCGTTCATTGCAGAGAGAGTATCAAATTTGCTGAAATTTTACTCACTTTACGTTTTTACTATTTTTTGTAAATTTACAAATAATTAATAATTTTTACATTCACCAATAATAAATCAAGGCTACTTAAAATATGTTTAACTAAACATATATAGTGTGTACTTAAATTACATATTTTTTACTAAACATTACCATTCAATTTATACTTCGTTTATCAAATTTAAAATATTGCATTTTTAACGTGTATTTTGAGATAAATAAAAGGGAAAAGTAATTTTATTCTCACATATCCCCTTCCAGTAAAATATGTATCTCTAAGTAAATGTATATAGAGTAAGATAAAATCAAAATTTCGACCGCCAATTACCG
>JAWWEO010019547.1:0-13790 GCA_035582975.1 Ormyrus labotus | reverse complement strand
ATCAAAGTATAAAGGTAGCGGTCGCCCGGCTCAGTAGTACTCCTACTTGCCACAGGGCGCTCCCGCGCCCTTTAATAAGAGATTGCAATTTCGTAAGTTTATTACATAAATTTGAACGAGCGAATTTCGTACATATTTACCAAACTGTGAATTTTATTGATAATGAATTAGTGTGTTATCTGACAAAATAATATAATTCATTAGAAATTGCTGGAATGTCTTGATTATGCAATACAACTAAACCTCGACGTTACTATTATTTTTATGAGTATAAATTGATGCGTATCAAAACTTAGTGCTCAATTATGAACTATATTTAAATGAGATTAAATATTTTGTCAGTACAAGTGTTAATAGTGCAGCAAGTCAATATGAAGTACTTATTTTACAAATTTTTGTCTACCTGGTTTTTCAATTTAAATGCTTATCATTTTCCGTAAAGTTGTAACATTTCGCTCAATAAATTACAGGTATAAACTGTTAAAAGCAATATAGAAAATCCGGGGTTCTTATCAAGGATACGATCTAGTAAAACGCGTACAGGTTTTAAATTAATTTTTAAAAATAGTACACGATGGATAAATTTCGTAGGAATATGTTGGGAGAAAGGTAATTTGCTAATGGTTGAAAAAATCAAAGTCTTAACATATACGAAAGTTACTTACCTTTTACCTTTTACCTTGTAAACCGTTTTTAGTAAGGATGCTGAAGATTTTGCTACTCATTCATTTCATTTTCAAGATGAAAATTATTAATTATAACTAACATATACTATTTTTTTTTATTAACATCTTATTTATTATAAATTTTGTAATTTTTAAAATTTTTAAATGTACATATAAACACAATAATAAATCAATCAAAACGACTAATTACATTTAAAGTAAAGATAAAATACAGAACTTTTTTAATTTAAGAAATATTAAATGATTTATTATAAAATATAAAGTAACAATTTACTCAAAAAATCTTGTCAAAAACATCGAGGTTGGGAAAAACGATAGTAAAAGATTATTATTTAACGATAAATAAATAGAACGCAACAATGTTTTATTCATACTCAGAAATATACATAATACATATTTTTCCTAAAGTATCACGAGGTATTTGTATATTATGCTTACACTTTCATGATTCAAAATTAAAATATTTCTAGATATAGGATAAAAATGTAACATGGAAAAGATCTACATTAGTGCTTGAAATAAATTTAAGCACACGAGCCTTTTATATTTCTGCATAAGCAAACAATCCTCACAAAAGCTGGAAAGTTATTTAAATTATTTTTTTAAATTTATAAACTAATAAAAACAAATTTTCTGCGAGTACCTATCTATCTGAGAAAAATATATTACGAAAATTTGTACATAATATTAAAATACGGAATTAATATTTTTTAAGAGTTGATTTGTTTAAAAAAAATCCTCTACAACGATTCAATAATTTTGAAGTTTAATTTATTAATGAAATTGCTTTTGCTCTTTAGCTTTGTTCTAGAAATTTACTTTTAGTTTTTCTGTGTAGGACTTATTTACAACAGATAAAATATACCTATATGTACGTAAACTACTTTCCTAAAGTCTCTAACCAGTAGAGACGAGGAAAATATGTTAATTTTTTATTATTGTGTTGGGGAAAATTTTTTTTCGTATTTATCAGGTATATGGCGTAACTTTGGTAATATTAATCGGATCTGGCATTTCTTGTGCTCTTTTGAACGGGAGTGTATCAACGAGTATTTAAAAAAATGGATTATATATATATTTAATCAGTTAGAACTTAATGCCTCCTAAAGATGAGTGAAAATAAAAATGAAATTTGATATATTTTTAAATTTTACCACAGAAAAGGAAAGCATTCGACTTATACAAAAGAAGCACCTAAAAGTGACCCTCCAATTACTGAAAATCATTGAAAAAATTGAGCAAGACCGGCACATTAGCACTCATAATTTTGGTAAGGAATTGAATATCTATCACAAAACATTTTTACTCATTTAGAAAAATCTGATTTGAAAGAGCAACTCAGATTAAGTTTTTATCTGCGAATCATTTCTAAAACTAAACGAAATCGAGTCATTTTTTAAACGGCTATGATATAAATTACGGATGATAAAAAATGGATGACGCATGATAACAATGTTCACAGAAAATGAGGCTGGAATAAGACGAAGCTCGAGAAATGGTGATATACAATGAAAAATAATGCTGTGTTTACGGTTGAAAAAAAAATCCTTTGCCATGAGTTACTGTTACACATTTAACAACTGCTTTTATAATTACTTTTTATAATGCTAATTTTTTCGTTCATTTTATCGACTTCCTTAGTAATTGCACGACTTCCAAGTTTTACCATCGAAATGTCCAACAACGGAAATACTAGAACTATGAGTTTTGCTTTGCTATGCCTACTAGTACTCAATCATGTACATAAACTCCAAAATTGTTTTTAGCAGCATAAGTCGTTTTTTTTATTTTTAGGGTGCATTATCTTTTTTTCTATTTAAGCCTTTTAAAACTTACAGTTTTATTTCAGCTGCACATTACCTTTTAACTGACCAAACATATATAATCAAAGTTTTTCTTAAATTCACGCTGATGCATTCCTTATTAAGTGAATGCAAGTAATACCAAATCCAATAAATTTTACCAGAGTTTTATGATCGTAAATCCAACTGTCTGATAAATGTACGAAAAAAATTTTTCGCCAATCCAATATTTCAATAGATTCTTTAGTTTAGTTCAACAATCATATAAAATTATAATATAAAGTTTCAAATATTAAAAATAATTGTACGGAAGTAAATAAAATATCTCTTAAATAAATAATTTACTCATATCTTTTGATTAATTACATCTACAGTAAAAGCTAAAATATCATTCACGAATTGCACGTATTGTAATAATTATCAAGTAATTGATACAACTAAAATACAACTAATCGATTAATTCACAAAATATTTTCGTACATTTTTTAATAATAGAAAATTTTTATTAAGAAAACTTCTGTAGATAATATAAACTGTTTTCTATGAAAGTTGTAGTTTCAATATAAATATAAGATTTATTTTTTCATATAAAATATTTATCAATGTAAATAATTTTTTATTACCAATGGAGAATACAACATTTTAGAATCTGATAAATTGTAAGTTTTTTAGTTAAAAAATATTTTACAATTAGAAGTTCACAAGTATTAATTCACTTAAAAATGAATTAATACCATGGTTTATACTTTAATCGACTTTGACTTTTTGATTAAAATAATTAATTTTCGTTCTTAAGATTTTTTTATTGTATACATATGAGTCGTTGGTAATAATTATACAAAGAAATAGAGCTTTAGGCTATACTCAATCGTCGTGTTTAAGTTTAATTAGGCTTAATTCCATGTGTAAATGTCAGACGAACTTTTTTTTATTAACTTTTTAATATTAAATATTCCTATATTTACTAAAACAGTTTTCTCTCATTATTAAAAATATAAGTCAACCATTTCATTCCCTGGTTTTTGTCCTATTCAAATGCAAAGGAGATCGAATAAAAATACAGTAAACGGATTCTAGCTGCGATAATATATTATTTGCGATAATATATTATTGTACCGAAATTCTTCCATTCAGTGAATTAATCAATGTTATGAATCATCGAAAATAAATCTTATATTTGGATTTACTGCTTAATTTAAAGTAATAAAAATCGTGAAGTATTCTGTAAATATTTTTTAATAACGAAATAAAAAATTTGTTCAATAATGAAAAATCTAAATCTTTAGTTTAATTTAAATCTTCGATAATTAATTTTGCTATACAATTTAAATTATGTTATAAACAACATTATCACTTCGCTTATAATTTACACCTTAACACGATGTAAAAGAAGTACGAAAAATTAAAGAATACCTTATTTTATATTTACCTACAAAACTTGAACACTTGTAAAATGCAATAAATATGTTTACTAGATATGTACACTACCAATTAATAGAATTATACTAATAAAACATAAACTTTTAAAAATTCTATCTACAAAATAGATCGCAATTTGTTTTTTCAGATCTTTTGTATCCTGGAGAAAACATTTTAATTTGTACATTAAAAATGTATTTATTCAATTTTAAATTTACGAGGTATATATAGAAATAATTCAATAAAAGTAAATGTTTTTAGAGCTTATAACTATTTATTGGTAGATAATAGTTTGTATCAGTTCTAAATTTGTCATTATTTTTCAGCACAAAAGTGTACTAGTTTTCAGTGCACGAACAAACTTCTCAGAAGTTATTCATGTGCCCCGTTTAAGCAATGATTATTCGATATTATAATTCGTTTCAAAAAAAAATTATGGTGATTACATATACAAGTTCTTTACAAATATATATTACATTAATTGGAATTTTTAATATTCGTTAATCATTTCTAAATAAAAAATATTTTCAAATACGATCTTTTCACTGTCTAACTCTGAAAAAGTAAAAATAATAAAAATTTTAAGATATTGAGATACTATGTAGGTGCAGATTGCATTTTGATATTTCCAATAATTTTCAGAATAATAAAAATTTTAATTTGATTAAATATTTTATGTTTTATTAAATATTTATGTGAAAACTGTGCAAAAAACTTTTCATTTGAAATATAAAAAGGACATTTTTCTTTTGCATTTAGAAATGATTACTTTTTAACTAGAATTTTAAGATACATTAAAATCTTTGATCTAATAAATTTTCAAAAGAACTTTTTTGTAATCACCAGATTTTCTGAAAAAAATTCATCGAAAAATCATAAATTATAGTTTAATAATAAAAACTTCGGTATACGTATTTCTTATCTATAATAAATTAAGTTGCACTTAATTGTGCAAAAATGCATTAAATGATTTACGTATCTAAAGCTTATAAACATACCTCACTTTCGTTTCTTTTTTTAATTGGCTTTCTGCGTTTTTCTTTTTTATAAGTAGTCTTCCTAACTGAGAATCAACAAATAATGCTTTGCACATAAAATTAACTATACGTTTTTTATGTGTATTTGAGAAAATAATCCACTTGTACCGCCAGAACCGTTCGTAATGTTGATGCGTTGTCATATTTCTTAAACGCAAAACAAGGTATGTCTCCCAATTGCTTGAATTCAAAGATGCGTCTGAAAAGGGTGGAAATGAAAAAAAGAATAAGAATTTTTTTGTAAATAATTAAAAAATAAAATAATCCAAATTGCAGAAAATGTATAAAAAAATATTATAAAGATATGGGATTGTGATAAAAGCGTATAACTTAATCGTAATTAAAAGCCTATTGTATGTGTATTTATCCTTATTTGAACAAATTTTTTTACTTGTAGTTCTGTCTACCTTAATGTTGAGAAAGCCATTTAACCGGTTCTTAATTATTTTCAAATATAAAATATTATTCAATTTGTTACTTAATATTTTGAGAAGATCTTTAGAAAATTAATGATTTTTTTGAAATGCATTCAAATTTACATTCAAATATTTACAATATTTATTAGAATTAAAATCTAAATATTAATATTTGTTATAAAAATTAATAAAAAATACATTTAATATCTATTATTAATTTTTATAAGAATAAGGCTATGTTATACAGATTTTCACTGTTAAAAGGTTATTAAAAGCTATTTAAAAACACGAAAAATGTTATAAAATTAGAAGATTAAATGTCACAAAATAAAACATCATCATATTTGTAGGTAATGAAAAGAACAAATATGTTTTATTGATGAATTTGTGATTTAAAAAAATATTTACTGTAATAAATATAATATTATTATTTATTATTTCAACTGCTAAGAAAGAAATAAACTAAAGTAGTAAATACTTATTAAAACAATGTATCATTGCTGCTGAATATTAATTTTTTAATGTTATTTTGAAATTTGAATCTCTTCCAAATTTATAAATATGAATAAGAAGTATAAAATAAAAAATAAAATAGTAAAAATTAATATAACCAATGTATTAATCCTATAATTTTTATGCGGCATCGGACAGTCATTCTAATGTGTTTGTGAATTTGTACAAATTATAATACATTACAAATAAATATGTTTTAAAGTATTTCTTTTACAGAAATATATAAATACATAATATACCAAAAAATACATAATACAAATATTGTTGTTCATAAGTATTACTTATATACATGCCAAGTGCCCATTTTCTAACTATGGTGATAATATAGCCAGAATCTACTCAGTTGTTTAGTTTTATTTACATATATAAAAATTGGACTTAACAACTCACAAGAAAATTTATGTTTTCTTGTTGCACAAGAGTGAAAATAACTGTTACTTACTTCATAAAAAATCGAAATTTTATTCAATTACCTGAAGACGTCATTTTCATCGGTAATTTCATTTCTTTACATATAAGTATTTTTTATTATTAATCGTCTTTTTCTACATAAAGAATAATAATGAAAATAAAGCTTAAAAAAATATACTTAAAATTTTGGCACCAGCAGCTGTTTGCATAAAGCATTATGATAATAGAACCAAAAATTTTTAAGATTTTTACAAAATGTTGATTTATAAAATTAATTTTTTAATCATTTATTTTGTAACTAAAATTTTTTTAACACATTCTTAACTACAGGCAGTTTATAAAAAAATTATAAATTATTATATGAAAAAATGTTTTTTTTTTAAATAAAGGTATAACCGTATAACACAAATTCTACCTTAAATAGATATTAAAAACAATTAAAAAGTCTTTATATAATTTCAACCTGCTTAATTACTAGTCGTATACAAAAACCTATTATTTTATAGAAAAAAAACAATAGAAATAAGTTGTGTATAAAAATTAAAAGAAAATAGAGAAATAGTGAAAATGAATATTTGTATAAAGGTAGATTTTTGCGAAGGTCGTCTAAAACAATAGCAGTTATTTGTATTCATCTTCTCTTTGTATTGATTACAAGAGGTTTGAATACCCAAAAAATGCTCCAGTGATTTTATGAAAAAAGCTCGAATCTTTTCTTATTCCATCAATAAAATAGTTAAAATAGTATTTTAAATTTAATCTTAAGCAATTTCTTTAAATTCTCTGTAATTTTATGTTTTACGTTGCCCTTAAAGTGTTAAAATTATAAATTAAATTTATAAATTCGTTTAGTCTATTGAATTGAAAAAGTAAACATTTCTACGTATTTGAGCTAAAACATTGATATATACAGTCCAGGAGACTATCGATTTTGGGCTTTTTTACGAGGGCCCACTCGGAGTTTCGCGAGAAAACTAAAAGGCGCGTATAGAAGGATGAAGAAAATGCGCGCGCGATCGCTTCTGTTTCGCCGATGTTGTTAGTTAGCTGGCTGTGGACGATGCATTGCCATCAGTGATACAGCAAATTGCGCTCTTTTGCGAGATGATATGGTCAAGCTGCACCTCTGCGCGAACTGAGAGCGTACTGCACAGCCGTCACAATGGCTACGTGTCGGGAAGTACTGCTGGTGCTGCCGCTGACATTTCTTTTCAGTGACCATCCTTCGGTTACGGAGCTTCTGCCGCTAGTCAGCCGACCGAATCCAAAGCTCAATCGTCTCTGCATTTTTTTAGTTTTTTTCTTTATTAAAGTCAGTCTTATTAAAATGGTACCTATCGCTTTAGGTTTTCTATATTGAAGGCTTTTTTCTAAACAAGCGAGGACAAACAAATTTACCCTTTTAAATGTAATTCATTATTTGAAGAATCAAAGTACAAGGATCTATTGCAAAATAAATTTATTTGTCCTCAAATTTCTAAATGCTAATTTTTGTTAAATCACAAAAATTATTTTTGTTATTGTCAAAGCTGAAGTAATAAGCATGGACGATTCACGAATTTTAAGATTTTTCAATGTGCTTGTATAATAAATTTAGTAAAAATCTATGACTAACTAGTCTCTAATATTTTGAAAGTAAGAAGGAAGGACACATTCCGGCACCGAAGCAAGTTAACGACATTGGTTTTAAGTTACAAATGATCGTCACAAGTTATTCATTTTAAGGATTATGGATTGATAATGAAAATGGATATTACAAAAATGCATTAAAAGTAAAAAAAAAGTGAAGATATAAAATGTCGAAATTACAGTATTTCGATGCAAATTAAAATTTTCAGTTGTAGCAGTAAAATGTCAAAAAAAAGTCTTGAAATTATTATATTTTAATATACCAAATTATAATACTTGTTAATAAATATTCTACTAAAAATTAAATCTAAAAAGTAAAAGTTAAGTTATTCAATGGAGCAAATATTGAAGGAAAATTATTAAATGGTTTAAAATAATATTTTCAATTCCATTGTATTAAATGTTTCACTTTTTATTCTTTTTAATAACAATATTTCTAGCAGTTCTATATGCTTCAATTGTAGAGGAAGGATCGAACTAGTTCAAGTGAATTACAATTTATAAATAAGAAGGAACACGAAGATATTAATTATAGTCGATAAATAATTTATACAACGGAATTAAGTAAACTGGCTTTTAATTTGAATAGTAGGCTTTAAACAAACTTTTTGAGATCTTGCATTTCTATATTTACTTAGACTTTCGTTTTTTAATTTTATGCATTATTTGCCCTTTAATTTCAAATCCGATGATATCACCAGTCTAAATAAAAAGAATTTATTGGAACGGTAAAGCCTATTTCTATAAACGTTGACTATCATCAGTGGCATAAGCATGTACAATTGCTTTTTTATACATTGTACAATTGAATAACGCGAACTGTTACAAAGAAGCGAATTAAAAAGATCTTCAGTACGAACATTGAACGGACAGAACAAGGCATTATTTATTTAGAAATTTTGGATCATTTAACGCGATAATAAAGAAGACACAAAATAATATCGTACGTAAAAGTTTGTAGAATTACACCATCGCATATAAAGTTAAAATTAACTTTTCTACGAAGTAAAACTGAAATTAACTTTGTTTTATTTTGAGCTACTTTATTATTATTTTTCAATACTTTTGATGATCAGCGATGTTGCATCATTTTTTTTATAAACGAGTTTTATGTTTGAAATAACTGTAAAACAGCAGCGTTTTATGGAAAAATGTTCATAAAACCTGTTTTCTCATATCTATTCTGCTATCATTGCGTGTCATGAACATTTTTTACGTATTAGAAAATTTTTTACTCCCCGAATTATCATTACTATACAATGTTATCTTTTTTATAAAACAAATACTGTTTCTAATTTATGACTTTACTCGATGATTATTTTTGATATGCTTTTTATGAAGAAGCAACAATATTGTTGAAAAAAAACTTATCGAAAATTGTCTTCTTCGTTGTTTTTAATTTTCTTATACAATTTTAGTTCAAATTTTTATTAAATAAAGCAGTAATTTAAATAAAAGTTAAATGTCGGATGTTTCTAAATAACTGATTAATCTATTTATGTATACAAGGCAATTCTATATTTTTATGCTTGATACATGTCCGTCAGTCGTACGAATTCCAACCATTCGATAATATTTATATTTGAACAACATTTTGGTTTCAAACCGTTTACAGTAATTCAATTGTTAATTTTTCGCATTCTATACATATCGTCAAACACATTCTATCATTCTAGCTCGAAACAAATCAGTCTTAACTCCATGAGTTTTAACACGAAATCTAAGCAAGAAAACTTTATCATACTTCTTATTTCTACATAATTAAGATCTATTTATTGCTGCTTTATAACGATTGTAATTTAAAATTATTAAATTAGATTAAATATTTAAGAGTTAATTCAAACAGAGGAAAGACTGATTAAAACTTCGACTTTTTAAATGCATTGCTTTTTCTTTCAACATTTGTAATCTTAAATCACATCAATCCTTTCTCGCAATATATAATATATAATACACGAGCTCAAGTATGCATATAACTGCATAGAGATATGCCTTAAAATAATATGTATATTAATTACATAATGATAGATGAAGACTTAAATCGAGACACAAATACATTTATTTATTCTATGTATGTATAGTATACTTTTAGCGCCTGTTATAATAGGTATTTTTATAATGAGAAGCACTTTTTATATATGTATATACACCGAGATAAAAAATGTCATAATTTGAAATAGAATCCTTATAGTAACAGCTACACTTCAGTGTTTACAACTTAAATAAATAAAGATGCTTTTATAATTAAAAAATCATTTACCTAAAACTGTACATTCACGAAAGCTAAAATTACACTTTGTTATAATTTGTTGAATTAGGCGGTAATTTCCTGCAAATTGTAGATTTCCCAGGGTTAGGATTCTTCCGTTCATACAGGCATTTTAAGAAAGAAAATTAATAAATGATAACTGCGGATTTTTAAAAATCGTGTACTAGTTAACTTTGTAATAAGAAGGACTTCAAAATTTTAAGAACAATTAAAATATACGTCAGTAACTAATCAAGAGTAAATTTAGTTAAACTTTTGGGCAATCAAACTCAGATTTTACGGTCATATAAATTATTCTAATACAGTATCGCAAAATTTTCGATGGTGTCAAACCAGTCGTTTATTAAGGTTAATAATGGCAGTTAATGAATTGAAGATTCTCTGAAAAAAAGTTAAGAAGATTCCAGATGATAATCTGTATGATGAGAAAGGAGAAAGTTTGATTGTTTATAGTACTGGAACTAACAATGAGTTTGAAGTTAAATGACAACATTTTTTAAAATAAATAGAACGTAAATTATGTTATTAAGCACGCGTTTAGATAAAAGACTTTCAAAACAAGAAAAAAGAGATTTGACTTTACTTATGCATAGTAATAAATAAATGAATTTTTAAATATAAGGCATCTTAAACTTATTCAGAATTTCATTAATGTCCTACTTAACTCTTGTACAAATATTAAATTCTGTTTTGTATGTTTAACTAGCGCAACCTGAATTCGAGAAAACTTTTAGAAATTCGAAGGGTTTTATACAGAGTGTTTAATATACTTTCGTTTATTTAAACTGGTTTAACTTGAACATTAAAATAACTGTAAATTTGTACTTGAAGAGCTTGATTGGTTTCATCGAATTTCAATTTACGATGAACAAAACACAACAAAAATAGGTTCTGTATATTAGAAACACTAGATTTTAAATATTTCAAAATTTAAAAAGTTTTGAAATTAAAAATAGATTTCATTGCCTTTACATTAGCATTTTTTCGACTGAATATATTAGTAATAAAAATTTAGATTATTGTACTTGAATGTAACACTTCAAACGTTATTAAAACATGACACCAAAATATAAAATTTTTTGATTACTTATAATTTATCGTCTAAATTTATTTATCACTCTTAAAACTGCTAAAAACGAAAATGCGTTGATTAAGGCATTATTAGCGTAGATGTTCGTACAATGTGTGTGCTCCTTACCCACTTATCGTATACTATACATACGTGTAAAGTATACATTAATGTATGTATATGTTTTATTTATAATAATTACACAGTTACTTTGTAATAAAATTGAGATTAAGTATCACCACTTGTTCCTATAAATCAACTAACTTGTATTTACAAAGGTATGCCACAGCAAGTTGCATTTGAAATTGAGGCAAATTTCTCCCTATCACTTAAAGCATTCCGTCTATTTTATACGTTTATTTTTATTTCTTTTTTTAAAGATAAACTTCTTTAAAAATACGCGCAAAAGCTTTAATAAATGCCTACGCATAAATGTATAAAAATATAAAATGGAAGGAGTGCCTCGTGTTCTATATTTACAGAGGAAACAAAATTCACTCTGCTTTAAGAAATTTTCATCGATTTCAAGTGCTTCTTTTTTTGTATTTAATATCTTCTACATTAGCGCGACAAATTTGTTAACGTAAGCAATATGTATAAATAACAACATCTTCTACTAAGCATTTTTTGCTTGGCAATTCCTTTTGTATTTCCTAAGTCTTTTTTCTGCGCAAATTCCCACACTAACTGTTTCGCTGTGGGAGAAATAATATAAAAAACGCAACAGATCATACTACTAAATTAACTGAAGCCTACGGAGAAATTTTGTTGTGCAGCGAAACGGCGTGCATTTTGGGACTTTACTTTTAATTTTTTAGTCAATGCTATATACTGCACTGTGTTTATTCGGGCAAAGCTAATTCGTCTCTAGATGTGAAATTTATTAACGTATTTATTCGCACTGCTGCATGTAGGCCGAAATTTTTCGAACCTTTTATATGCAAATGAAGATGTATTATGTATGCATACATCTACATTTGCTTAATAGACTTGCAATTCTCATGGCCAATCATTTATAAATTAAAAGGACACTTTTATTTCAGATATATTTATCTTAATTTTTTTTTAAATTGCTAAAACATTACTGAATAAATAAATAGAAGTAGGTAATACTGAGTTGCTTAAAACGTTAAAAGTATACGCAAATTTTATCTCCAAGAAACGCTTTTTTGATATTAACCTTTCATAAAAAGTAATTTAAAGTATTGATTTAAAATTTTAGTAATAAATAAAAGCATTAGTACTATAAAAATTACTATACAATAATAATTACTATAAAAGTTATCATTAATACTTGCAACTTTGAAATGCAAACTTAGCCAATACATTATAAAGATTTTTTGGAGCTAAAAATTTGTTCAAATGGTCTAGATTTCTTTGTAAAATTTCAAAATTGTAATTCGTCTTGTATTCAATAAAAAAATAATATTGGTTTTAAATTACATATGCATATAACGTAAATTACGTCCACAATAACAATCATATTTTATATGAGTATTTTTAACATTTGATTAAATAAATAGTAATAATGATTTTAATGTATGCAGCCACCTATATTTTACGTATATGCTAATGTAATTGTTTAATTATTGAGATCTTGGAAATTGTCGTTTTAAGTAAATTGAATGAGTATATAAGAAATGCGTTTCCTCAACTTACAAGAAGAGTCTCACTTGTTTTATAACTTTCGAACGAATAAAGATTTTTTGATAATTTTTTTTTGATTCGACATAGAATTTGTTTTCACATTTAAAATGGACCTGATTAGAATGTTCTACAGTTATAAGTGATTGAAAAAACATCAGTTTTTCTTAAATTTTAGCTGAAAGAGCATGTCATTTTTGAAAAATTGTCAGACTGAATAGACGTAGTTTATCACGTATTTTTATACCATTCGAAAAAAACTCTGGTAGAAAAAACTACAGTCACCCTATAAAAGAATCGCTTTTCTATATGAAACAATATATTTTTATCACGATGGAATCTATTTCTACTTCTTCTCATAAATGTGAGGTAGCAAAGTATGACTGTCGTGAAAGAGAATTGCTCCCATAAGGAACTTTTGTCCCTTAGGTTTCACGCGCATGCGTGCGACCTGATGTGGGAGTAGTTGGCCGCATGTAATGAAATTATCGCCCTTTTTTTTTGTGATTGTGAATATTAACACCGTACATGGATAATGTAAGACTTCACCTTTACAATGTAACTTTAATGCCGTAACTCAAAAGTGTGTCTACCTAGCGAATCATGAATCTTAGAAAAATTATAGGACATTCTTTGAATTGTCTAAAAAAAAAAAAAAAAAGAAATTCATTTGAAATAGTTTTGCTGTTTGCGTACATTTATAGTATAGCTTACAAAAGTTCGAAATTTTTTAAAATCGAATCTTTCATGAAGTCAATCACGTCAGCTCTCAACCACAAAATGTTACGCTTCAGCAACCAATTGCATATTTTTCTTCAACTAGGTGCATTCATGCGCGCTTCGCGCGAACTATATTTATTTCATTATATATAAATACGAATTCTTCTTCCTTTTC
>JAWWEO010019546.1:0-13792 GCA_035582975.1 Ormyrus labotus | reverse complement strand
ATCTATTACTTCACTAATTTAATCATTTTAAATGCTTACATTCATTTACTTACTTATTGAACAATTAAAAAAGTCAATTAATACAACAAATTTGCTTTGTTATAAATTAAAATAACTTTAGATTACAAGAAAATTCTACTTGAAGGCAGCTTGTATGTTTAAATGCAACACGTAAGATGAATTATAAGAAATTTTATTGGCCTTGCTTGGAGGACAAATAAAATGTCTTAAAAAATAGAAGTTTATTTTAATAATTATCATCGATTAAGGGAACTTAAATTAAAATTTTTTTAGTAAATTTCGAGAACCTGAAATAGATTCGCAGATGTGTTTAGACACCTAATAATGTGAAGGTTTCATTGCTAATTAAAAGTAATTTAAAGGAAATTCACGCTGCTTTTGTTGCTGACCGAGTGAGTAAGATGTGATTTTTATGCAAATTATTAGCGTGTACACCAAAGATACGCCAAAAAAAATGTTGGCAAATATATTTCAAAACTTGTAAATACATGGAGAAACCTGTTCGAGCCTTCAAATAAAATTTGAATACCAGTAACATTTTTGAGCTCAGGAATCTAAAAATAATGTTTGATAAACAAATAAAGGTTATTAAAAAAAAAAACAGTAAGACTATCTTTCAGTAATTATTATACTGATATGAGTAGAAAAATAATTTTCTAGCTTCTTTAAAGAAATTAAAAATTTGAACCTTACGGAAAAGAGACGATAAAAACCTATAAATTTATCGTAAAATAGTGCAGATGCACCCAAAAAAACCGACAAAATTTATAGTTTTTTATCAGTTCATAAGCAGTGCAAGGTACATCTAAAAGTTTTATTACAAACTATAATTTAGTTTGTACACAGACTCGGACACTGATTTATCTGTATATTTTTATATTGTACAATAAACGATATGTAATACAATACAGACAAAACTTTTCTACTTTTACAGTACACAATATGGTTTAGTGACAAAGGGTCATATCATGTATATGCGTTATGCAGGAAAAATCGTAACAAGAAGTACTATACTGTAGTAATGTAATATATTAATCGTATCAATTCTTCGCTAAAAACGTATAGGTTTGTTTTACTAACAAGTTTATTTAGCTAACAAGTTTCATACTTATGTAAGAAAAGATATGACATTCTTACAAGTAATATTGTTTATCTCTGTAAAATAAATATAAATCGATTTTTTACTAAAAATCACAATAGTGCCCAGTAATTTCATTACCGTCAGTAAACTTTTAAAACATTACTACAGTTTGTTGTGAATTTGAGAAATAACAATACGAAAATCCATTATAGATGTTGTAAAATGTACTAGAAACTGTGGTAGTTATTTAGATTTTTAATCTGCAATCAATCATCATGCACTCTAATATTTAGTAAAAAATTTCTCAACATATGTAGTAAATTATACTATAATATTTTAGTAGAATTGAAAATTTTTTCTGATAAATAAATTGAAATAGACAAATTTAAATTTTGAACTAGCCCCGCATATGATTATTATTTATTTGAATTATTTCATGGAAAACATGTTTCAGAACTTCATTTAATTACACTCAAACTGCAGTATAAAATCATGAGTGTTAAATTTGAAAATCTAGCAAGCAATGCACACGCAGCTAAAAATGTATTGTTTATACCGTAATTGTATCTAATACTAGATAACATCAATAATGCAATCCCGTGACTCAGCTCGATTTATCTATAAAAATATTAACTCCCACGAAAATTACCCTTGAAAACCTTGCATTACAAGCCTTCCACATATTGTAAAATCATAACGTTATACTTTATTTAATCACCACTACATCCTCCTCGTCCCCAAGGCAAAGCTCGAGTCCTTAATTACGAACCTCATCCATTCGGGGCGGAGTCTCCCGCTTTCCGTAGGAACAACATGACCAACAGCTGATCGGAGAAGAAGAAAGAGGGAAAGAGAATAGACCGGCCGGCGTGGGGCTAAGCGTGAATCCCTCTGTGTCGGGAGTATAAAAAGGCTGCGGTCTCGACGACTTGTATCAGTCTTCCACGAGGACCAACTTACAGATACTTCCAGCCACTTCAATCTCAAAACCACTCACCCTTCAACATGAGGACCTTCGCTCTCGTTTTCGCTCTGTTCGTCGTCGGTGCCTTCGCCGTATGTATAATGCGTTAATTTATTGCTTTTTTTTATGCGTACTTGAAAAGTGCTTCGATTTTCTTTTTGCATTTTGAGACTCGTTACTCTGGAAAATTACTTGCTACGTCAATGATTCTAGAATTTCTTTTAGAGTCTAAACAATTTTTTATTTGCAATTCTGTTTCAAATTAGTTGGTTTTTTCCACAAAATTTTTAGTTTATAACATTTTGCAAATAAAATACTATATACAACAAATTTATGATTTTCTTTTTTAAATACAGGGACTTACCGATGAGCAGAAAGCTAAGCTGAAGGAACACAAGGCTGCATGCATTGCCGAGACCGGTGTTGACGCAGGTAATACATATTCGAATTTATTTTATAAGATACGCGAGATATATTGTTCACCATCTTTTATTTATTTTCATTAAAAAATTTATCAACAATTCTATATAATCTTTTCGTTAAAAAATTTCTAATCCTTGTGTTTTTTAAATTTATGATAAAAAAATTTAAATAAAATTTGAATTTACAAAACACTTTTATCTTTTCAGCTGTCATTGAAAAAGTCAAGAAAGGAGAACAAGTTGAGCCCGAAGAGAAACTGAACTGCTTCTCTGCCTGCATGCTGAAGAAGACTGGAATCGTGAGTATAATACAATAAAAACTTTTTTGGACTGTACGAGGAAAAATTTTAAAGAAATGCAAATTAACACAGCAGTTAAATAACTAATTAAAAATTTTATACTCAAATGTAAACTCCCGGCACGACTGCCTGAAAATTTAACTTGTTTATTTGAATTAACAACGCTTCTAATATGATTATAGATGAAGGCTGACGGTAGCATCGACGAGGAAGTTGCTCGTTCCAAGGCACCTCAGGATCTGCCCAAGGAGAAGGTCGATCAAGTCATCAACATGTGCAAGACTCAAGGTATATAACAAAGTCAACATTTCTTTTTAAATTCAGAGATTATTCAGTGCACCATTTTTAAACCATTTTTTAAAACTCATTGAAAATTCCAAAATTAATTCTGTGCATTTACGTCAAAAATTAAGACAACGATGGTTATTTATGTTACAGTTGGAAAGGACAACTGCGAAACCGGTGGAAAAGTCTTGGGCTGCCTTATGAAGACTAAGGCCGTCAACGTCCTCCACTAAACTTCGACCATCTCACTCAATAAATGCCACCAGTCATCATTTACATTTAAACAAAAAAACAATTGTGATCCTTTAAACCGCACTTTATAACTTACGATTGTAAATACATTTAGTTTATGCAATAAAAAAGCTAATTAAGATAATGTATGTCTTTTATTAATATATGAATATTAACCGAATTGAAGGCACTCAATGGGTGGATCGTTGAAAGTAACTAAACTAATTTTTCGTTTACTTGACCAACATTTTGAGCATTTTATTTCATATTATATCTCCCCTTTCGAAGCTCTAAATAACATAATGAATTATTAATTGACAGTAGTTCAAATGTAAACATTTCCTCAATTCGTTCACACTTATTTAATAAATATATTAAATTGCTGACCCAGCAGTTCATAAAAAGTAAACATTCGTATTCTAACAAATAAATTTAACTTGTAAATTCTTGTAAATCGACTAAAATATATGACACAAATTATCTATTAAGACCAACTATTTCTGTAATCAAGTTACTGTATAGATTACCAAAAGTTTTTGTACAGGTCTTACATACTAATTTGAAAAACCAAAGAAAATAATTTCAAAATTTCTGAAACTTATAAGATGATCTGTCTTGTTCTTATTACAAGCTTTATTTATAAACGTTGACGAAAAATTAATATATAAATTAACTATAAAATATCATTTTTGTAATAGCCCTCATTTCACGCTAGAAAATAGCATAGAAAATCGAGCATTTCAAGCGTTTGAGAAAATTTTTTGCAGCTTGGAAGAATGAAATAGCGGGACTTACTGGAGAAAAAATTCGTGTTTTTCTGCGCTTCAAGCTATTTTTTTACGATTTCTGTGCACAACTTGAAATGCACGATAATCTATCCAACTTTTTGACACCGAAAGAGGGCTTTTCATGCCTTCGTTGAAAAAAACACCGTGTGTAACACGGGAAGAAAAGCTATTTCAGACTCTGTATCGGGCACCCTCGAGAACACCTCATCCTCGATAGAAATAGCTTACTTTCTCTCCTTGTTGCACAATGTACTATTATTAAAATATTTTTAGCTGAAATTTCAACTTATTCAATGAAAATGTATGTAATTAAAATAACGGGGAAAATTAAACTTATTTTTATAAGTCTCATTAGATATTAAAAATAAGAAAGCTATAATTACGTTAGCTAATCAATATTTTATCGATATATAACAAAAATCAATTTATAACAATAGATGACGCCATGAATATTAGACAACTGTTTGCATATGAGTAGCTTATATATCATTACGAAGCTTTAAAGAATGAGTACATAAAATCGAATAGTAAGATTAGAAACAAAAGTATATATACAGATACCTCAAAGGCAGAAAACTATAAGCAATAAGAACAACTACATTACAGCCATTAGTGTATATAACGATCTACCAAAAGAGTTGAAAACTACAAATACAAAAAACTACAAATGTAAATTAAAAACATGATTTAGAAATAACAATTACAATTAGAGTTAAGGAAGATACTACGTTAAAATTTGCGAAGTCTAATATTGTTGAAAAATCGGTATTTTAGCAGATAATATTTTTAGATCGAAGTTAGATGTAAGTTTAATTAAGTAACATTAAGCATCTTAAGTAACATTAGCATTTAAGTAATATCGGGGTCACGAACAGATAACTGCGTTTATCTCTGCTACAGTTTACTTTATGTAAATAATATGTAAACTTCTTACTGGTAAATAAATAAATAAATGAATAAATAAATAGATATTTTATTAACCCTAAATAAATATTTTATTAACGCCTTTTGGCGTCATAGTTTTTCTGAGTAGTTAAGTAGAATCAAAGTGGTTCATTATAGACCTGGACCTCGTGAGACAAAAAAAGTGGAAACAATTTTTTACAGTCTGCCTTTGATAGGGGGCATACTTAGAGCTGTAAGGTATAGATAAATGTAGGAAAAAATCCTTACCGCACGTTCCTTCTCACCGATTTATTAATCGATAAAAGAGAAGGATACGGGGCGAGATAAACAGAGAGGCTTATAAGAGCTGTGAGTATACTTGCGGACGGGTGGCAATTAGAGACTTTCAAATAGTTTTGTTTTTTGAATTATTTAGATTCGTTTCTCGTTTTTACATCAAAATTGAATGCTCTGAATGCGTCTTTTTCGACTCCTTTTTTCTTTCAATTAAAAAAAATGATCAGATCAGCGTTGGCTACGATTGAGAAAAGTTCAGCTATTTATGAAAGTTCTCAAGTTGTTAAAAAGTTGTTATTAAACTAAATTTTGAAAATAAAAATAATTTAAAGAAAGTAAATTGTCTTGTTTAAATCTTTGTGCGGTTTTTCGCCGAAACAAATTCTGACTGCAGAATTGTGTTCAGCAACCTCGAAAACCTATATCTGTACATTTTTAAACCTCGATAAGGTGTTTCAAACGTTTTTATCACCTTTTTAAAAAAATTTTATAATTTAACATGGGCTTTTACCGTCCCGGACCGGGATGACGCCTTGAGACGTCATGGTCTGACTCGCCAGATTACATTTCAGTACAAATTATGAGCTTTTAAAATCCCGGCCCTCTAAGGGTTAAAAAAACAATATTATATTATATTGGTTGTTTAAATTCGAATTAGAATTTTTAATACCGTTTATTATGCATGTTTTTAGCATTTATGAAATTCTTACAATTTTTTTTAACAGGATGCAAAATTTAATGTTAAATAGTTGTTTTTATAGTGTTTAGATTTCTTATTTATATATCTATGTATAAAAAATTAATTACATCAGACACTTAGACTTTGGAAAATTAAGGATCAAACATTGATTCATTACTTTGATTAACGAAACTTATATTTTTTAAAATGTGCAAATATTATAAAAAATTCAACATTATTTTATATAGACATCGTTATTATTACGAAATGGACCAAAGAGGTAACAGCCGAATATAGAAAATTCAAATATAATATTATAAATAATATAAGATATAATAGATACTCTTTACTTTTGAAAAGCTAAAAAACTTATATTGTTCATTCTTTAATCGATTCTTTAAGCATATTGAAAGTCTTTTTTATTGTTTATTGATTTTTAATAGCATTAGCTTTATAATATGAAAATTGTAAACGGGATACGCGATTTTTCGTTAATTGCATAGGTGTATTTGTTTATTCTGATTATTAAAAAGAAATTTATTTTGAAAGCCAAAAAAATCATATATCATGTGAAGTTAAAAAAATTAATGTAAATATGATATCTACATATCAACAAATTGTTCCATACAAAAGTTTAATCAAGCGAGGGAAAAATTCGTTAGTTTAAAATTTTTAACACAAAATCAGAAGTAAAATGTATAACAAATAGCTCTTTTATGATTTAACAAACCAACTCAAATTTTCTTAAATTCTATAATATGTATAATAGTCCAAGATCGAGCATGTATCCTTCCAAGCAAAAAGCATATTTTTATGCAAACAAATTATTCAGCTTTCTTGCATTAAATTTCATTTAATTTTTTTAAAACATCCAAGTATTACTTTACATTTTTATAAAATCGTGACTTTTTATATCAAAGAATTATATATTATGTTTTTTATTACTTATTTGTCAAACCAAAAAATATTTTTTGATAAATAGAATAGATCGTGAACTAGACATAACTTGCGTAAGTATATAATAGCTGAGTACATTGACTATTTTCCTTAATTCTAAATATTATCAGGAAACAACACTTTACAGGTAAGTCAAATAATCATTCAAATAATTATTATAAAAAAAATGTTTTATAAAATCTGTTATTAAGTTGCTTCTTAACCTTTAGAGGACCGGGATTTAAGGTATTAAACTATCCTTTAAAACTTATGAAAACATGACCCAGAGAATTTTCGGGGTCGCCGATCACGAATCTGGGGTCAGATTTCATAAATTCACTTTAGAAGATCTTTAACTCTCTCACCTTTTCGCCAAATTCCCCATTTTTTGGTGCTCCCGAAACTCGATGAAAACGTGATAAATGAAGAAAAAATAAGTATTATATAAGGATCAACGATCCCCAAAACCCCTGGGATCCCGTTTCAAACAGAAAAATATTGAATTTTCTCCAATTTTCCCGTCCTCTAGAGGTTAATCGCAATCAAGTATTATAAATCAAAAAAATCAATCGGTTTTTATTTTGCAGTCAAAATGGTGAAATTTTGCTCGATCGGAGTTTACTTAATTGTATTCTCTGTAATATTAGGAGCATGCGTCGCTCCTGCTGCAGCTGGAGTCTTTATTATTCCTTTGGTGGGTGCTAAACTTTTAAGCATTATCAATGTCGGTGCTGGCTTTCTCGTTAGTGTAATTGCGTTAAAAGATTATGCAGTTCAATGGATTACACCTAATATTACTAAACAAGAACTTCGCGAAGCTGACATGTCGCAGTTTTCGTTGAACATTGAAGGATTTCGCGATGTTATTCGTGATCTACGTAAAGGGATTCAATTCGATAATCAAATGTCTGACTTTGCAGGCGGCATTGGAAAAATCGATCGATTATTCAAAGAATACAGTGATATAAGTCCTTTCTTTGATCCAACACTTAGCCGTCAAAAGAACTTTCCTAATTACATTTATCATAATTTCCAGCTTAAAGTTTTAAATTCACAAGATATTTCAGAGATTCTTTATAGCTTATTGACTACCATCCATCCTATCTATACTACACAAGTTGGTTTGGCAGATATTTTTTTTGATCAAATGAAGGTATTTACAATAAACTAAATTTAATTTTCCGAGCATTAGAACTTAAATAATATTAATTTATGATATAATTAATTTTAGTAATTGACTTGATGGTTCTAGGAGGTTTTGTCGAAACCATTTGATCGAAGGAATTTTGGTCGACGGACGTTTGGTCGAAAATTTTTTGATCGAAAGGATTTTTGGTCGAAAACCTTTTTGTCAAAAGGACGTATGATCGAAAACGTTTTGGTCGAAAGGACGTTTGGTCGAAAACCTTTTGTCGAATGGATGTTTTGTCGAAAATATATATATATGTTCGATCAAATCTCCATTCGACAAAAAGGTTTTCGACCAAACGTCCTTTCGACAAAAAGGTTTTCGACCAAAAATTCTTCGACAAAAAGTCCGTCGATCAAATGGTTTTCGACAAAACGTCCTAGAACCTAACTTGATTAATTTTAGTAAAATTATACTATTTTTATACCTTTTAGAATTTTAATGATGTGTGTCGCATTAAATTATCGCAAATGCAGCGGCTTAATGAACTTTTCGGGTTAATTACACTCACAGAACAAAAAGCTTTCCAGGTACTTAAATTTGCTCATAGAGTTGGTGAATGGATAGGTAGAGGTAAATTTCAAAATTTGCTATTTTTTTGAGTGTTAATTACAGCAAATGTTATTTAATGTTAAATTCTGTTAGATACGGAGAAGCCTTACGTAGAAAATAAAACACCCGCTGGATTTACAAAAGACTTGAATAACTTAATGACTAGATTCAGTTCCTGCGTAAAAAGATTTGTTGAACTATTTGCTGTTGCATCTACTGAAATTCAGAGTTGTGATCCAGTTGGAGGTCATGTAAAAGGTAATTGAAAAACATGCTATAGTAGAGTGATTCCCGTAAAGTCACTAAAATAATTCCTTGTTAGTATTTCTCAAAAAATTTTTTTATTTTCAATCAAATGTTTCTAGATCTCATATTGCTTTAAAATATATCTTATTGCGCTATTAAATAAAATCGTTTAAATATTATTCAAATTTGATTAACTTAAAATTATATTACGTAAGAAAATAATTTTTTTATAACCGGAGTGTGCACTTATTCGTGTTTGTTCATACCCGAAATATTTTGTTCTAATATGATAATAGAGATCCACTTACCCTCACTACCCTAATATCCATAATCCTTCATCATTCAACTATTTGACCGATTTTAACTCACTTTGTTTAAAAAGTTAAAGTACTACAAGATATCTTATTGCATTATTAAATAAATGATTTTTTTGCCAATTCTTTACCTCCCTAGGTGTATAATATACTATTAAATATAAAAATAAATTCTTCAAATCTGATTAACTTTAATGATATTACGTACGATATATAATAATTTTGTTATAACCACACTTTTGTATGCACAGTTTTCCTTGCTTATACATGCCCAAAGTATTTTGTTCTAATCTGATAAAGCGAGAGCCACCTACCCTCACTATCCTAATATCCACAATCCTCCATTATTCAACCATTTGACCGAGTAATACAAAGTATCGAAATGTACTTACAGATGTCACGTACACAGAACTGAAGGATGTATTCCAACAATATATAATATCTGAAGCGAGCGTTTACAAGATAGGAGAATGCCCTCAAAATTGTAGTAGACTCAATAATAGAATGTTTAGGAAATTTCTAGGCCACGAACAAACAAATAAATTTACGTTTGTTCAAGACACGTACAAGTGTAACGAATATTTAAAAGAATGTAAAATTTTAAATGATGATTATCTAGGACATATATGCATTTCAGTTAGTATATAACATCAGAGTAAAGTTTTATGCATTATTATATAATTATTAAATCCATTGTTTTATCTTTCTTCTTTTTTGCAGAAAGCTCGAGATAGAAGATACGACTTCGCCATTTTTAAAAAAAATGACACCCGCCAATGCAGCGGGAAACTTAAAGCTGGTGAAAGAATTAATAGAAGAAACTTGTTTGGTCACCGACCAGCAATAGAAGAGCACCCAACATGTCCTCAATGCGAATGCATGTGTGTAAATGGTAGACCGGGAGGTAACATGAAATATTTTAGTTTGACAAAGAGTTCATCCAACACGAGTGATAACTAGTAAGTTTATTATATTTATTGACGTTTAAGTCTCCCGAAATTGATTTGAAATGTATAGACGTTCTTTCTTTTTTTTTAATGATAATATAATTTCTTACGAAAAAATATTATAGTACGATATACTGGTATGATTATAATTAACTATAATATTTTCGCACTGTTATAATCTACTATAGTGAACTATAGTGTACAACTATAGTATATAACTATGTCTTATAGTAAATACTATAAAATATTATAGTAATCTCTTATAGTACTTGACTTTAGTAGAATACTATAGTATAATAATAGTATTATAATTTATATACATAAGTATACTATAGTAAGGTGATAAAATAGTATAGTATAACTATAATCTTACTATAATAAATTATAATTTAACCATAATTTCTAATAGACTAAAGTCACTTATCATAATTTTTTTCGTAAGTAATTAATAAATGAGTAGATAACTTGCTTTATCGTTGTGCCAAATCTGTGAAAGACTCTTTTTTTAGTGTGGTAACTGGAATAAGATTTCGTAGAAAAGATGATACTATTCTACTTGAAATACAAGAGGGACAAGTATTACCCTACGGAGGAGTCGATGCAAATACACTTCGCTGGCAGAATTCCACGATTGAAAAAAATAACCGTAATAAACTTAATTTTAGTGAAATTTAATTAAATGTTATGTAAGAGGCCGGAGGAAGCCACAGGCGTTTCATTATAAGGTAGTTAATTATTTTAAGTTCCTTCCAGGTGTGCCAATAACGTACGATGTAAGGAAAATTGCTTTGGACAAATTAATGGTACCAGATAACCACGTCGTTACTAGCGTTAAATTAGAAACAGACCAAGATATTCTGCGCCTAAGAGTTTTCTACAATGAATATGACAGAATTTCAGGAAAAATATTACCGTTTGAACAAAACAATTACAAGCCGGACAACACTTTCAGGTAACTTATAAATGATTTTTGCTAGAAAAGAAACATTAAGCAGATTAACAATTTATACGAATTCGCTTTTGCATTTTTAAACTTTTAGGGAAGAAGTGCAGCAGCTCGATTATAAGAAATTAGCCATTAATAGTGATCAACCAAATAATGAAATTTCTGGTTACGGAAAATTTGTAAGCTTCCGATCTTCTGATTTAGAGCAAGATGGTGGACAAACTACTGTACCTCTTATCGATATACAAAACGTTACTTCAGATATACCCACACCACTTTCTGGTATAGGGATTACTCATAGAAGAAATATGGAATCAAGTGGATTTTTAGGCTTATCAATATTTACTTTTAATATAGTAGCTGAAATATCTGAAGAGAAACTTCAGCTCGGATCTACCTAAAATTTAATCAATACTTCATAAGACTATAAGAGATTGCTAGTCTGAACTCGTCCTTTTTAGCAATCAAAATACCGATTTCTACTAAAAAAAACTCAAAAAAATAAATAAAAATTTTAATTAAGTATTATAACGTTGTAATTTCATATTAAATTTATAAATTGTTATTCTTTGTTTTATCATTGTTTTTTATTCTCTTTTTAACCAATATACTTTAAGCCATAAAGCTTCCTTACAAAGCCACTCCTGAATTTTTTAAGAACGTATTTTCCCCTGTGATTCATTCAAATCGATAACATCAGCTTCATTAAATCAAAATATACCAAAGCTTTCATAATTAAGAAACTGCCCAATCCCTAACCTGAAAAGATGGCCCTATCGAAGAAGCCTATGCGGGACCTATGTGGGAACCTTATGGGGCCTTGAGGTAATAATAATATACACATAAGGGACCCATGTGAAATTTTACGGCGGGATCCCACACGGTTCCCATACGGCTCCCAAATGGTTCTCAAATGGGTCCCACATGACCAAGGTAAAAAATAATTTTGTTAATCTGTTACTCTTAAAATAAATTACTATAAAAATTACTGTTATTATATTTTATTGCATTATTATTATTGTTATTATTTTTATTTCCAGGATAAATCCTCGGAAACCGTGTATGTCATAATGGATTAATATTAATATTGTTACCAAAATAAAAGTCACATAATAACAGTAACTTTTATAATAATCAAGAGGCGCGATAGCGCCTCGAGGCAAATCTGAGTTTCGAACGAATGACCAGCCTCCGACGGCCGCTATATGCGTGTCCCTTATACTTTAAAATAAGCATTTCAGGTTAAGATTTTTTTGAAAAAAATACTTTTTAATTATATTTTTAATTTATATGAATGGCATCCGCGTCATATTTCTGTATTTTAAGTCAAAATTTAATGCAGAAAAAGTTTCATGCAAAAAGATTGACTATTTCTTTATTTAAAAAAATTTCATGTCTATGATCGCGCGATACCTTTTCCATAATTTGTTGAAGATCTAGTTTTTCTTTTAGCCTAGTTTTAGTTAGCCTAGTTCTTTTCATACAGTCGCATTTTTTTCCGTCAGTCTAGTTCTTTTCCTTCGGTTACACGACTTATCTATATATTCTATCCACGCATTTGAATCAAAGACACCGACATTTAAATGTTTATTAAAGTTCCGTGATTTATTACAAATTATTACTTTCTTGCAGGTATTTTTTAAAATACGATCACTTTTTTAAAAAGAATAACTTATTTAAACACAGCAGAATTCCAAAATGAATATCTTGCAAAGGGGATCGAATAATTCCTCCTTTTTTTCTCCTCGACAATTTTACTGGGTCGTATCGTAGACGATGTGTCGGCGCCATTAAGGTGTCTTTGTAGTAGCTGTCTCGTCGTCCTCAAGGTGTTGTTGGACGTAAGACATTGCCTATATGAACACCTTTCAATTTTCGGCGCATCGACTGTACCCAAGATGGGCCGCTTTGTAATAGATTCTGGAGTTTATATCAAAACAAAAAATTCGAGATTAGCAATATCTCTGGATCAAGTGGGGCTACAGGGTACAGTTTAGGCCTATTTGATCAAAATAAACTATATATTTCATAGATATTTTATACAAAATGCAAAAGGAGATTGCAGTAATAATAAATACGCGAAATCGTGCTAAAAGGTAAGTTTGAACGGTACGCACTCGATTGTTACCTTTTAAAAATCAGAATTTCGCTCAGTATTTGAAAATGTTCAACTCAAAACCCGAGAAGCTCAGAATTAAAGCTACTCATTAAAACGGGTTTATTTATTCTCAATACACCTGTCGCCCATTAATAAGCTCTGAAAGCCCAGTTAACCAAGAATCCGAACTCCCCCCGTTAAATCTGTTGAAAAACTTTAGCGTGACGATATTGGAGTTGATTAACGTAGTTTATAAATATAGATATACCGAACTGCGTGAAGCGTGCGCCATATTTTATAAATATAGATATACAGCACTGCGCCGATGTAAACAAAAGACGACTTTGGCGTATGATTATTACTAATTAATTTATTATTAATCTCACAGGCTCTAAATGCATATTTTGAAAACAGATATATAATGCTTGAAGATTTTTCTACTGGATTAAAAAATTTCATTCAAATCTTGTCGTCAATTGCTGAAATAACATAATGTGAAGAGCGAAAAAATCCCCATTGAAACATTTATTTCTCACCTTAGAAGCTGTGAATGTTTTTGAAATTTTAACTACAGCTTTTTTATAAACTAATCTACTATTTTCTAAAGTTTCA
>JAWWEO010019545.1:0-13793 GCA_035582975.1 Ormyrus labotus | reverse complement strand
CCGCGGTTAACACAAAAAATAGTAATTTTTCTTACATTTATAGTAAATTTTATTAGAACATTTCTCTCAGTGTAATTGATGATTTGAATTACAAAACAATTTACATCATATTATTATTGTTTGAAATAGAAAAGAAATTCGTACTTTCCATTGTTGAGCCCAACATACATCTTGTACATCTTAGGTCGAAACTTAACAATCTAGATTAAGTTTTATTATTCGTAATAAAAATAAATAGGAAAACTATTAAAGTAAATATTGCAAATGTAATGAATATGAAATCCATCACATTTCTACTAAACGCTACGTTATATGCGACAATTACAGAGCGCATGTAATCGTTTACACTAACAATCGTAAAGCAAATACATCTACAGGAAATGTCGCTGTATTTACTGAACCCCTCCCAAAAATCTATTCAGCACAGCAGTTTCGAACAATACAAGAATTACTGGACTGTCGTTCACCCAATTCCACCTGTCGACTGAGCGTCCACGCAGGTCGAAGGGTTGCGATAAGCGCGAGTATCTCTGCTGTGAACAAATGCTTTTTTGGACCATGCAGATGTCACTGGACTTATTTTTCGCGTTTAAGTTAAAAAAAGAAATTAGAAATTTCAGAGATTTTTGATGAATCTAGTAGAAAAAATGGATAATTATTAAGTGATCAAGGATTTCTTTTTACAAGTTGTGTTTCAAGTAAGAACAACTCTTCTATAGAAATAAATATTGACATTACTTATTATCTGCAGACAAAATGTATTTGCTTCAAAGTACAGCTTATTGACTACTTGTAAATCGACATTACAGATATAAAATAATCAAGATATAGACTAATCAATATTTATTTTGGGAGTTTTAAAAAGTCAGCAGCTTGAATGAGAAAATAAGCGAATAAATTATCTTTCAAGCTCAACCAATTTAAAAAGAAAATACTTAATCTAGTATAATACAGAATAATAAATAGAATTTAATCGAGTTAAATTTTAAGAAAGACCATAAACCCATAAAAATCTAAAAATTAATCATCTTGGAATCAATCTTGGCTGGCGTTCTATTTCAATGTTTCAGTACTTTGCTAACCAAAGTATGCGTCCGTAATAATAAGTCAAAAAGCTTGTAACAATCGATCTGCCGTAAGTCTCGTACACCTGCAGAAATTGTTTGAAAGCTCCGCCGCCGAAAAAAGCATCCTCGCCGGCCAGCGGGCGAAACTGCTTTCATTATTTCATTAGAGTGAATCCGAGCGCGGCCGCACTCGTCCTTCGCTTTCAGTTCTGCCGCGGGCTCTCCTGCACGCGGGGGTAGTTCATAGCTCGGCTCGTTTTTCATGTTATGTCCATTTACGCGCGACAATGATGCAGTATACCATTACGCCGTGTGCAGGAGCATAAAACAATATCGACTGGCTTACGTGACCCCTGCAACGCTGCTGGTGGTGCTGCTGCTGGTGCTGCTGCTGCTGCTGCATCGCCGCGGCATATATGCAACCCGTGTGTTATATATTACGGGGAAGTCATTTCAACCGGCATTTCCCTGAGATTTATCGCCGACTAGGGATCTGGTACACGAAACAATTATGCTTTTTAACGGAGATTTCAACCGCGCTTTGTGCCATTCCCGAGCTATTGTTTCATCTGCGCGGTGCGCGCGCGGTCGCGCTCACGGCCATTGAACGCAAGATATGGTTCCCTCTCGCTCGCCCTCTCTCTCTTCCTCTCTCTCTCTCTCTCTCAACGGTAGTTTTGCGTTTTTTTACGCCAAGCCAAGAGGGAGAGAAAGGGACGCGTGCTGCCACGCAGGGAAAAAATGCGCGTAACGCTCGAGTGAATTCAAAAGTAAACGTTCGCTTAAAAGGGTAAACGACCTGCGTGAATTTTCATTTTATGTTCTTTCAAGAGCTGCCGTGGCCGCGCAGCGCTCTCTCTCTCTCTCTCTCAGTCTATGTCTCTCTCGCTTTTCTGAATCGTAGAAAAAACTGGGTCGGTTGTTCCGTAATTTGATTTGGAAGTGGTCGCGTATTTATGTAAGAGTAAAAAATTTTAATTAAAAATTTGTCAAATTATTTCTTTTAAGAAATTTCAATGCGGATTTTTCCGCGCAGAAAATTATGTAAAATAACGAGACCGTATAGTTTTGTGAAACACCGCGAATGCAGATTCGTGGAGATAACAAGGTTTTCGTTTTATTCTAATTCTAAATATTTTTTCAATCTCAGTTCCTTTTAAATGACAAAGTGCAATAAAAAATTTAACAAGAAATATTGAATAAATTAATAAAACAGTGAATTTCTTTCTCGCGGATATTAATGTTTAGTGAATTTCTCTTTACCGTTCTTCTGAACTAAAAAAGTCAAAGTTATAAAAAAAAAAAAGCATAACATAGTATTAAGCACGGCTTAAACGTCGCACTTAATTAACGATATACCAGCTTCTTTACTTAAAATCCGTATATGCGCGGCTATGCATATTTTTAAGCGCAAATACCCTTAAAAGTACATTTAGATCTTAGTACAAGTAACCATAAATTAGAGCAATTATAATGTTGAAAAATAATTTATGCGCCGTCGTAAAGCCCCGAACCATTATAAAACGCTTTATTTTCCGAAATAACCGCCGGAGGGCGGTGCACTTACGTTATATTTTACAGCGAGTAATTAAAAACAATTACCGCGGCACATAATTCAAACCCCGTAAACTCGTAAATTATTCAATAGCCGATTCGGCGATAATGCAGCGCGCCATAATGAGCCAATCCGCGAGCGCGAAATCACTTACACGTCGAACGGAGAAGATGAAAAACAAGCCGGGGAGAGAAAAGTTTCCCAGGAGGATATAAAAGGGAGGGGGAAGGGAGAGAGAGAGAGAGAGGCGACGCCGACGGAGCCCAGTGCTCGTTATTAAGACTTTATTAAATTCGCCAGCGGTGTGGCCGTTTTATCTACCCTCCCGAGCATTGATCTTGGGAGTATACGGCGGTCCGACCGCAGCTGGCCGCACGTATAAAGCGGCAAATTTTTTCCGCCACCCTCTTCCTTCTTTTTTTTTTGGCCTCTTTCCGCGGCGATTCCTCCTTCGTCCTTCGGCTCCCCCGATTGGCTATGCACGGGAGCCGAAGCCCCTACGGGGAAACGAGGGAACTCGTTGGCTGTTGTGAAATGGATTAGGAAATAATTTATAGCATTTGATTGGCCGAATTTAAATTTCAAATTGCCTTAGCTGGAAAATTGGCTACTCTGTAATCATTAAGTGAATAAAGTTACGGATAATTTCGACATAACCGAAAACAATTAACTCCATTTGTTTCTAATAATCTCATAAGCACCTCGATTTTATTAGCGACGAATGCAAATCCCCATCGATTCGATAAATTCGTGACGTTCCATTGTTTTTAACAATAGAAAACTAATTACGACCGATGAAAAGTTATGCACTTTTTCAATAGTTTATTGTCCTTCTTTCCGATTAAAAGTTTGTACAGTATAAAAATAAAAAGATCAAATTGACTTCAAACCTGAATATTTCACTCCAGAAGTTACTTTAACTCTTTATTGAGGATTTCTGGACGAAATAGAAGACTTTCCAATATCAGTTGCAGTTTAACGTCGACGCAGCTTTTTCTGCTCCTTTTTTTTCCTCCCGCTACTAACCAAGGTCCTTCCTCGAGGACGGAAATCGGAAGAAACAGAAAATCACAGCTCAAAAGTGCAGCACACTGATTGCCGGTATCTCGATAAACGATCTCTCTCGCGGTATATCCCTTAATTGTACAGCGTCTTCGACCTCTCGACTTCCCCACCCCCGGATGTATTCATTCGGAGATAAATTCTTCGCACGCCGGCATAAATAACCGACTATCTCCGGAGGGGGGAAAAAAAAATACGGAGCTCTCGCCGAGGCAATCCCACCCTCGCGCTTTCCTCGCCTCGATATTAATTCGAGTGCGTGCGGAAGCAATATGTCTCGGCGCATCGATAAGCAGACCCTTTACTCCGAGCTCGGATCTTTATTGGCAGACAGCTTTAAACTTAGACTTGGAGACACGTCAGAGGGGCTAAGAGGAGAGAGAGAGAGAGAGAGAGAGCGGCTAAGTTCGCCGCTTGTACAGCCGCTTGTCCAGGAGAAAACGAAGAGCCTGTCTTGTCGGATCCGAGTGGTCGGGGGATTAAAGGGGCCTAACGCGATCCGAACGTATGCTGGAGGGATTCGGGATTCCGGCGAACGAAGTTTATTGGTAGTTAATCGAATGGGCTCTCAGTCTCTCGCTCTCTCTCTCTCTGCTTGTTTCGACGGAGTTTGCGTGCGCGCGTCCTCGATATTACGAGTTTATATATACTCGACGTTTACTGCCCCCGGATCGATATATTTTGATTAAGCGGAAAAAATTGTTTACCTTTCATGGGGCTGTTTTTGATGGACTTTTGCAAAGAATTTATCGAGCTCTGAGATGAGAAGGATCTGGTTTACGGGAGAGGAGTATATAGAGTCGATTAATGTATTGCCCACGTTAACGTGTTAATGCGGCCAACATTTATGGGGATGTACGTAAATGAGTCTCGCTCAAATTATTACAGATTACAGACTAATTTGATTAGTTTCTACCTTGACAAGTAGTCGATAAATCTCGTTTCGGTTTATGCATTGCACTGTAGAAATTCTAAATGGATTAATTTTTTCTTTAATTTAATTTCAGATTTCGAATTATCGTTAGAGACTGTTTGAGAAAAATAAAAATCTTTTCTTGATAAGTTTTTTTACTTTTAAAGCGTGAAAATTAACTCAAGAGATGTGCCAACTTTTATCTGATTTTTCAATAAAGCGATGAAAAACTGATAAAAAGTCGAACGTCAAATTTTTAATTGAATAGCAAAGCTCGAAAGAAAATTCTTTAGATTTTTAGTCGAACTCTAAATTCCGAAAGAAATGAATTTGCGAAAAAGATAAAATGACTCAATTGTTCCATTGGCCTTTCTCAGCTCTCCTATCTCTATAACCCTCCCTCCTCCTCCCCCGTCGAAAAATCGTTCTCCCTCCCCGATATCTCACTTTCTTACGGTTTAATTTTCTTCCAAATATTCCCCTTCGGCCCTCGCGTGTATAAATTTTGCGAGACACTGCATCGGGCCATCGATCGCGGGCCAAGCGCCAAGACTTCCTTATCCCACGTAATACTTTACGACTATGGAGTTTGTTTTGCGACAACTGGCCGAGAGACACAGTTCTTTTTTTCGTCGCGGGCCTCCTCCCTCCTCCACCTCCTTCCTCCTCCTCCTGCTCCGCCGCCAGGCTTATACCTTCTGCTCTGATTAATCGCGCGCGCACCGACACGGACGAGAGCGGCGATCGATTGAATACAGCCGGAGCTATGCATGTCTACAGGTATATATATATGTATAGACAAAGAGGCCGCTCGCCGGCTCGCTCGACGAGTAAAGCGTTTCGGATTCGACCCTCACGGCATCTCTCACCCCGTACTCCTCGGGCGCGCGCATTTCGAGCGTAGTCGACAGAGAGGGACTGATAAGATTTATCGCCGGTATCATAGCTTTTTCGAAAACGACCGTCTCGGAGTTTCGGGATGCTTGCTGGAATTTCTGATTATGCTCTGTGTTTTTCCTTGATTTTTGTTTCGCGGAGCTGCTGGCTCGCCGAGAGTGGCTTTTAATTTGGAACGTTTTTTCGAATATTTTTAAACGGTTAAGTTATTTGATGTGTTAAATATTAGACACTTAAAAGTAACTAACAATTTCACGTTCACACTACTTTTTACAAGAAACAAATTTTTTTTTATAATTTGTATCATTATTTTTTTTTCTTTTTTTTATTAATTGTAAGTCCATAAAATTTTTAAAGGTCAACATACCTTTGCACGTAAAATTATAGATATTTGATTTTTTTATTATCTGTAATTATAGTAGAAATTGAAACAATTTTTAGAGCAGAAATTAGCCAGTTTCTTAAAAAGTACTAAAAATGCTAAGATAGGCTTGTTACTAGCCAATAATTGTTAAGTATAACCTCAAAATATTTAAAATGGTTCAATTTTTATCAGGGAATAGAATGTAGTAGGCACAAACAAAATTTTGAATAAAAGAATAAACTAAACTGGCTCCAAATTATATAATACCTATTGATTATTAAGTTTTAATCACTAATATTCAAAGTAGGTAAATTACATGAACATAATTGGATATATACAAACACGTCATTGCAGGTCACATTAAAAAACGCGGATTTAATATTAAGGCCTGAAAGGTAATCTGCCAATTGAATTGAACGCTTGATGAATAAGCCGCGGTCAGCCATCAAACGCGGAGGAGGTCTACTTAGGATATTTGCACTCGAGAAGGGCTAATTATGATCGATTGATCTCCCAAATTATATTTATTCGTCTGTGCATCTCCACATATTTGCCACTAATCTCCGCTGATTGACCTTTAAATTATTGGTCTGGAGAACGGGCCAATTAAACGTCAACGGAATTACCTCATTAATTAAAGCACTCGCTTTAGGAAAGTAATAATCGAAGCGCCAAGGCTCTTTGGCCCGCCAGCTACAGTGGCAGCAGCGCTCAGCGGTTGAGCGCGCTAAACAAAGATAATTAAAACGCATCCCGGGCAGCCAATCAGCTGCTCTGTCGGCACAATCAAAGGGAACAAAGCCAATTCGCAATGATTAGGCATCAAGTAAGGATTCGCCTCATCAACACAGAGGGAAGGAGGCAGCAGGCAGGGTCAATCCGGCGGTCGGCGCGCTTACAGTCGTACACTAGTCCCCCATCGTGTTGAGGACACAAAGTGCCTAATCGAACGCATTCCCTTCCACTCGGCAGGATCAATGGCCAAGGCCGGTGAGGGACAGAGACGGAGAGCCGTCGCTGCATATATATACACCCATGTCGACCGGCTCCAATCTATACATCTAAATGCGCATACCAGAGCCCTCGAACGCCGAAGCCGTGTGTGCCGGCGTGTCCCGGCTACATGCAGCGCGCCTCCTATACGTATATGCGTGTGTACGCGGGTCGAGCCTTCGGCAAATGTAGCGGGCCGCGTGGTAGTAGTAGCGACGTAGTTCATTAGGCTTAACGCCGGGACGGAAATCCGCGTAGCACACTACTGACGCGTGCCGTCGACGCGTACATAAGCGCGGGCCGGTGCGAGCGCGAAAGCGTGTCGACAATAAACAGTCGTTTAGCGCGAAGCGCGCAACACCGGAATGCGGGGGAGGGGAACTGATGCAGGACACGGCGTTAAATATCTGCGCCGGCGACGACGACGGCGACGACGACGACGACGACGAGGACGAGGAGGAGGACGCCTCCCGCTGTCGAGGCCGCGCGCTGACAATTCGACGAATTTACTGCCTCGGCAGCGATGGATTATGGCGCGGCATTAAACGCAGACACCTGCCGCCCCGACCGGCTATTCTCCCGGCCGGCGCCGGGGGGCCAAGTCGCGAGCGCCGCCGTTTGCCGCTGGTATTAAGTGCTGCGAATTTGTCAGGCAAACTTTATGATATACATTTCGGTTATGTAATTATGCCGCTGCGTTTAGTAGCGGGTTGCTCGAATTTAGTTTGTTTGGGCGTCTAATTATTTCGGGTATTAAAAATGAAGGGTTTGAGACCGTCTGAGCTCTTTCATTACTGCTATAGTGCTCTTGTAAATATACGTATAGTATGATGATGTGGACAGAATTGCATGATGATTATTTAAAAGGAACGCTTGCTGTTTTACAACACTGCGGTTTTTCTGTTTTATTAGGCTTGCGTGTAATAATAGAAAAATGTAATATTTATGTCAAAGCGAGTGCAACTAACATTACTCCAGTATGTTTCTGGTCTGTGCGAAAGGTCATTAGCAATTTAAATAGATGAACATGTTCCAATTACAACCTATGACACCTATTCATCAATGCATTAATTATTAGATTACTAGATTCCACAGGTACTTTGAAAGTCTACTATTTCACGCGTTCAAAATTAAGGTCTTCCAACTTACTCGTCAACTTTCTGCGCAAAAATCTTAACTGAAGCCTCTTCAAAGAGAGCGAGTGCGAGAGAGAGAGCCTTTATAACAATTCGAGTGAGCCGAACGCTCTGTCTTTTCCGCTTGAGAAACTACCCCAAAATTGAGACACCGTCTTAGTGGCGTGCGGCATACACGGCTGCGGCCTTGAATGTGCTCTTGCTCGCAAACCGAGAGAGAGGCCCGCTTTCGTGTTTGCTACCTGACGTCGGCTCCTCGGATGTAAATCGAGAAGCGCGAAATGGGAACGTCAGTCGATCCCCTCGCTCCTATACCTGTGCTTACTGGCGATGCTTTTATTGATGGATTCGCTTCGTGCTTTTTACCGGAAACTGAAACGAGGAACCGTTTTCTCGCACGCCGATTTTCTAGACAACTTTTCTCAAGTTTGAGCGGAAAATTTTAGTTTATTAAGTGGCTTTCAATTTTCTCTTTTTAATGTAAGAACAGGTTTAAAAATCGTGTACATCTGCTTTAAAGTTCTGAAATAAATTTTTTAAAACTTCGTACACTCAATATTTTACTACTTTTCGGAATGTCCGTCGTAAAAAATTAATAATCCTTCTTTATTTTATCCAAGTTGATAATAGAAAATTGAATGTTATACCCATTTGTTTTTTTTATATTTTTATATATTCTTAAACAGTTCTATAAATTCAATGTCCCCCCCTCCCGTAAAAAGTGACAATAAACAGTTTCTCTCCTGAATTCTAAATTCGATGGCCCCATTCTCCCGTTTTTTTTTTTATAAACGTTCTCTCCTCCTCCTCCCCGGCGGAGATAGAACTCCGCGCTATAATTTAAATATGCACCGACCTTTAAATCAAATGTAAACGCAAAGCTCGCTAGCAACGCTAAGCGAATGGAAACGGCGCGCTTCGGGCTTTTTGTCCCCGGCGCAAAACAGCGTGCAAATATTCTCCGCGAACTGTATCGAAGAAAACGTCAATCTTTCGGCAGTCTCGCCGATGCGAGGCGCTTGCAAATCCCCCAAACAGCTGCGCGAGAGAGAAAGACAGAGAGAGAGTTTCGCCGCTCTAGATTCAGCCACAGCGCTACGCCCACGCAGATATTCTCCCTTTTTTCCTTCCGTTTCGCCGGGTCCCGTGTTTCGCGAACTAATAAATAGACAGTGCATATACGCCCTTTTTGCGTCGTCACACACATTCATACGCCCGCTGCGGTCGAGCGCGCATGCATGGCACGGTCGAGTTTTCTCCCGTTACCCGCAACGAAAATACGACTGATCTCCGCGGCCGGGGGGATGCTTTTGTGCGCGCTGCTCCGACGGTATATAAGGAGAGGTAGCGTTTTTACGAAGGGGATATATATCGATCCCGAATAACCGGAGTTGTAAAGTACCCCCGTGGCCAAACGAAATTTATTGATTACAAGTTATTTTTATTTATTTCGATACAAATTGACTGGTCTGTTTTATTGCGGTAACGGTTTCGTTTTACCTTTCGAGCGGCGGAGTCGATAGGATCGGATAGAGAATACTGCGGTAACTTCCCCAAAATAAACAAGGAAACACGGGCGGCGAAGTTTTTTTCGCACAGTCAATTTTTCACTTTTTTTTTTTCTTTAAACTCGCGAATTTTTCAAGCAATACTTTTACATTTTGGCGTAATTAATTAGAAGACGTTTAGAAGCTTTATTGTTTAGATTTTAAATTGAAAATGTTTGCTAGTGTTTCTCGATTATTTATTTGAACTGCATTTAGAGCTTTATAATTCGTTCCCCTAAAGTGCAGATTCATATAAAAATTTTTAAAATTTCATAAATTAATCGAATATTTTCATGAATTTGTAAATTTCGAAATTCATCCTATTGTGGCTAAAGGAGATTTTTGTATCTGGTGTGATTTATTGAATTTAAATCCTGAAATTAACACATCTATTTTAATTAATCAGTGGTATGATAATAATTTTAAAAAATTTTTTAACAGATAAATACCTAAGGTTAATCTTATAATTATTATTAAAAAACAGAAAATTGAAAAAAACTACATAAATACTGCAATTCTTACGGATTTTGTATTAAAATTTGTTTTAATAAAGTATTACGTCATTTTATATTTGTTTTATAAAAAACTATTTTATAAAACAAAAACTATTTTATATAACGTTAATAAATTGATTAATGTCAATTGTACCAATAAGGTTAAACTTACTTTATCTTGTCTATTTTGGATGTTTCATACATTTATATGGACTATACCAGGCAAGACAACGTTGCAAAATTTAATAAAATTTAAATGTCGTATGAATCCATAGAACTATAGGACACTATTTATGCAGCAGATAAAACTCGTAAAATAATATTTATACAATAATGAATTTATGTCTGTTACGTAAAAGTATTGCCCTTTACCAATGTGCGGGTTTAAAATAATAATAATATATGAAATCAACTTATAGAATATTCATTTAACGTTTGAATAAAATTTTATAAAAATACAGGGCTCGCGGTATTATGATCACGCAATCTGAGTAAATGGGCCATTAAAAAAGATTTCAATGAGAATATCTGGTTGCACATGCAGTAATACTGAATTGACAATTATCGGAATCCGTTATTGCGCCTTTTGTGGGGAAATAATGTTTTTTACGTTTGTCCCTGCGATGGCCAACGCACTTCTTGCATACGGGAGGGCATTCGTTTTTCCGTGAAAATGAAATGAATCATCCGGACAAAATGCGAAAGGCAAATTAGTACTTTTCATACGTCAACGCATATTCACGTGTTCGCTTCCCATCGCGAATGTATACCCACCACTCACGTGCAAAAGTGTATCTCTTTCTCTCTCTCTCTCTCCTTTGTCCGTCCACGTGCCAGTACACTGCTCTATTAAGTGCGCGAATATGAATATATGCGCTGGACATTAAAACGAGCTTTTATTAGTGTAACAAAATTCTTTTACGGTGGATATAAAATCGAAAAAATTTTTTATGATCAGCATCGGAATTTCATTGATGAAAGTGATAAAGCCGATGTGTAAAATCCAAAAAAAGAATATTCACCTAAAAGGGAAATGTTATTTCTAAAAACGCAAACCGGTATCTGCGTATAAACTGGTGGATTTTAAAGTGCCGGATAATTTACAATCAATAACAAACAATTCGATAATACAATTTTGAATAATAATGTCTTTTACATTCTTAAAAAACAGTATTGGCTCGCATCTGGAATCGTTTTGTAAAGTTATTTGATGATTTTTCATTGAAGCAGTAGTATAGGTTCGAATTTGTTCAGACATAAATAAATTAAAAATAATAATGTTAATAAAATCATTAATCATTCCCACTACTCATTACTTCAAAAAACTACTAATATACTTATAAAAAACCCAATAATAATCGTTCATAAAAAAAAAAAAAATCTTCAAAAACCTTCAGCCTCCTTAAACGCGTAAAAGTATCCCATAAAAGAGCGACAATTCGCGAGTGCGCCTTCGCCCTGAACCAAATTAGCTTTTGCGCGCTCGGTGGCCATAGAGAATTAGCGTCGACACACACACCGCTTCGGGGAAAAGCCAGTTTCCGGCGCTTCTTCAGCGCGTCTGCCAGCCGTAGCGTGTCACAGCGCGAGTTAGACGAACCCTCGACTGCGGCGCGGGAATGATTTTAATTCCATAATCCGCAAGACAACCGCGCGGACGCCTCTCCCCCGGGAGACCATTTAGAACAAAGCGATTTGCGTGCAGGATTTTCACTCGGTCCACGATGGCCCGCGGCCGCCGTCACCGGAGAATAGAATCCGCGAGGCGCATCTCCCCTCTCTCTCGCTCTTCCAAGCCGCCTTTCTTTCGTATATTTCATGCCGGCAGCAGTAACTAACAATTCCTAGTTCGCGGGCGGCCGCTATATTTTCGTCAGGTCGTTCCCTGGGGCCCGGCTGGAACCGCCGATTTATTACCCGTAGGGGGCGGGCGCGAAAAACGGGAGGAAAAATGAGCCGATGCTTGGCTACGCGGATTTTCTTAATGCTGCGCCGCGCCGATGGCTAACGTTTGATCGTATACTTTTATGGCGGCCTTTTTGCTGAAGCGCGGCCAGGTTGCGGGTAATGTATTTATTGCGCTCTTTGCTTTGCATGCCGCAGCGCGTTGCCGATGGATTTCTTATGTTTTATTTACTTTTGAAAATGCTGTTTTTCTTTTAAAAAATCGGATATTCGTGCACTGAGAGAAGAAATATAGTAAAAATTACAAATAATCTTGTAAAAATTATCGTACTGTCTAGTAAAGTCACCGCAGACGGTCAAAACCAAAAAAATTACTATAGTGCTTTTAAAATTTCCGATAAAGTATGGTAATTTTTTTGGTTTTGACAGTCTGTGGTGCCCTTACTATAAGATAGTATGATAATTTTTACTAAAATTTTCTCTCAGTGTGAAATTATGTCAAAATTTGATCCGTGTAAAATATAACATAAATGAATTTTCTAGTAATTACATCAATCGTATCAAAGTTGAGAATGTAAATATGTAACCGTCGAGTATAAGAAGATGGAACTCAATTTAAAAAATAAACGGATTAGGACTGTACGAGGATAATTTTCATTCTTCCTAGAGTCTAAAATTACTGAATACATGATTTATATTTTGAACGACGTTATTGAAAATTGAAGTAATTATAGTGTAACGACAGTTTCTCTTAGATTTCTATATTCCGGTTTTAAATTTTAAATCGCCATATTGTTTTTTTAAAAAAATGTTCGATTACCGTTAGATTATCATTTTTGTAAACCATTACATTATTAACAAAATCGACTATTTAATGTTTGTTAATTATATTCTATGATAAATAAGTTGAAGATTAATAAGAGAGTATTGCGATTACAAATACTTTTTTTAGCACAATTATTTTCTTTTGAATATGATTCTAACGCAACAAGCCTAATCAACCAAAAATAGAAAAGCAACTGTTAAAGTCCACTCTATTGAATTATTTATTTTCCCAATTCCCTTCTTTACGCGTACGCTATAACGACGGCATCGGCTTCCCTTTAAAAAAGTTGAAAGCTTCCTTCAAAAACTAAACTTTTCTCGAGCAAGAAGCACCGAAAGGGATATAAGGGCATTGAAGACGTCGCGCAGGAATTGAAGCTATATAGCCTAGCGCCATACCAATTTCCCCAGATTCTGGCTCGTGAGCGGATCCGAAAGGCAAATGGGCTATCTCTCCTTTTGCCCCTCCGCGCGCGCGCTTCTTCCTTTTACGCTCTCTTTGAAAGCGCCTAGGTGAGAAAGCGAGGGGGTAAAAAGATAGGAGAGGAAAACCGATTGATGAGCGGTTATGTTGATCGAGTCGATCGATTTTTGAAAAACGAATTAGTAGAACGAGAGAGAGAGAGAGAGTCGAGCGCGGAGGCCGAGCTAGTCTGCCGCGTTATTGCTTATCGGAGAGCTGATACTGCTGCGAACGTAGTGTTCAATTGCCGCTCGAATGCCAAAAGGGGAAGTTAATTTCCTCCGGAAGGGAATAACAATTTCGTGCTCTGGTACTTGCTTATGAATAATGGCCCTGGCTACGTCGCGCGCACATAAATTTTGATTAAGGAAAATGCATCGAAAATCGAAGCTAAACGTTTCTAGTATTCGAAATTTACAAATTAAGTTCGAAGCTTTGGCACTTTATAACGTATCGATAATCGTTCGACTGTGAATACCCGCGTAAAAATCGAATCTATTGGCAATATATTGCCAATGTATTGAATATTGATATTAGCAATATATTGAATCGTACATTACCCATACATTAGC
>JAWWEO010019544.1:0-13801 GCA_035582975.1 Ormyrus labotus | reverse complement strand
AACAAATTCCATTGTCTGCTATTGCACGGCGATGACGTCATTTGTTATGTCTCGCTATAACGGTTATATTACTACTACCGATTGCACAAAATTGGCTCAGTACCTTCCGCGTTTAAATTCCGACTCTGCAAACCTTCGATCTCCTGCTCAAGCAGAAGCTGATAAACGTCACGCTTCAAAATTCGTCTTTCTCTTTTAGTCATTAAATTTGACATAATAATCGGGTAATCTCCATTTTCGACAGATTAAATTTGCACTAAATCTCTAAATTACTCTTTTACTAATCTCGCTAAAATAAACTCTAAATAAACTCGCTCTTGTTTTTCTCTATACCTTGTTTTATGACGCTAATACTATTCTATATGCGGCGCAATAAATATATAGAGAAATAAGAATTTCTTAAAAATTAATAATAGCGCTAAATATGAATAATATAATTTCGATTTATTACCGATACATAGAAAACGTTAAGCCAGCGCGAAATTAATACTCGAATTTCTAAGACTTGCTTTTAACTTAGCTTCGACACTGGATTCCGCGAACCTGTTTTCGGGCTCAGTCGAGTTTGTTTATATCGCTCGAGTTAAGTTGTAGGTTCGGGAGGTGTGGGTGATTGCACATACAAGGTAAGTAAATGACAACTTATTTATTTAAAATACGTCAATACAAGTTGGAGGCCCGACAGCGACTGACTCCTGGCCGGTGCTGGAGTCTTTTATATCTTTCATATTCATTGTCTTAAAGTTGTTACAGATCCGCCTAGAACAATGGAGATCAAAGAGATTCAAGCTGTTGCAGTTTAGTCTCTGCAGCTTCCTGCCGCAGCGATAAGGCGGACGAGAAGACGCTTCTGAGCTGAGTCATATAACTCTCGCGCTTGTTCGAACTTATAAACTCTGCACGGTCACTTCGAATCCTAACGGTCGTCGCTTGAAAAACAAAACTCTTTTGTACAGTGTTACACAACGCTGCTTGACGCAATCTAAACACGATTTTTATGTATTTGTAAACACTTTTATGACTCTTACACGACAAAGAAGTGTTTTTCTCAATTTTTTAAGACTAAGAACTCGCGATGCTTAACAAAGACTCCCCACAAGGGATGCCATTTTGTGACGTGGCTATTAAATAAAGTACAATTTTTATTTGAATTCCCGTACCACTGGCACTAATGTATTTATTAATTGTATTTATTAAAAATATCGAAATCTCACAACTCTAAACGCTCATACTCTCTCGCACTACGGTGGTTTTCTCTACAAAAGAGAGCTCTGTTAAGCTCTCCTCGCACGGGAAGACAGGGATTTTCGCGAATTCACACACACTCACACTCGCTCGCTAACTCGCTAAAAGCGCTTTACTCCGCTTGTCGATTCGTGGTCTGGCTCTAACGCTTATTGAACTTAACAAGCTTACTTTATTTACTCGCTAATGATGTTGATCGGCGCTACTCCTGGGGCTCTTCCTCTCGAAGGCGTTTGGCTCCCGGCTGCTGGGCTCTTCCTCACGAAGGGTGTTTGACTTTCTGCTGCTGGTCGGCCGGCTCGGCCGCATGTTCGGTTTTTAGCCCGCTGGCTGTCAAAACAACAGCATTTCGTCGCTTGCGATCTCCTACTCTCGGTTCTCCCTACTCTCGCGCTCAATCATACACGCATAGCACTGTAGCAGGAATAATCCCTCCGCTACGTTTACACAAGTCTTTGCTCACCCTCTTACATCTTCACTCTTTTCTATAATCTTACAGCTTACCCGAACAATTTAATTTTTCGCTGACAACAAACTCTGTCTCTTTCCCTCACACATTCGCACTCACTCATTCATATGACGATCCCCATCACAATGGATTTTTTCTGCGCGATTACTAGAAGTACCAAACGTATCCAGTTTTTCAGGACGCGATTAAAATTTTATCAATCAGTTATCCCACAAATTATTTAAATAGGATCAAAATAATTTTTTCAGCAAAGTTTTGCCTATGGTTTATTTTTGACATATGTTTTCTTGCATTAATTTTAAAGTGCACTTTTAACATCTCCGCATCTTGGGCTATTTTGGAGGTGCTTAGCATAATCGTAAATATACCAAATCTTCCAAAACCTCAATACATATCTGATAGAATCATATTTCTGACGTCGATATTTTTGTGTATCACCGTAATCAGTGGTTAGCTTTTAAATTGCAAGTAATGCTGTAACTGGTGAATCGCTAATCGATCCAGAGAATGATTGAATTCCATCAAATATTCGTATATATGGTAGAGCTGATCATAAAGAATTATTAACTAATAATCCAAAAGTTTTTAATCAACATCGCATAATAGGCGAAAGGTGAAAGGTGAAAACATAGCCTACAAAGTCCTTGAAAAAGAATTCATTTATCGCAAGAAGATTTAGTGACAAAACACAGAGCTTACATTTTCACAGAAGATTCACCATTTTTACGCAAGTTTAATCAGATTGCGTTACAATTAAATCAAACAGGCTTTATAAGCAGATTGTTAGATCGAAGTTATTCTTCGCAGAGATATAAAAATATTTCCAACGTAGAATTCAACGTTGACAAATTATTGTTGGGATTTTACTTCTTAATAATGGGCCATGCAATAGCATTTAGTGTGTTCTTACTCGAGATTATCAAATATTTAATTTCTCGTTCATGAAATTTGTGTCGTTAAAAGTAGATGGTTTATTAATTAAAAGAATTTGGTTAAAAAAATATACGTCTTACAACGTAACAATCTAATAACACAATATTCTGACCGATAGCGTTATATCGCTATATTTTTACAATTGTTTGTATCTAAAATATTACGTTTAATAAACAAAAGTGAATTTTTATTATTATATTTCTATCGGAATTATTATTAATGAAGTAAGATTAATTCTTAGTTTTAGAATTATTGAAGAAGCATAAATAAAAGTGTTAATTCAACAATGACTTAATTAAAGGTTTTAATGTTTTTTTATAAATTCTTTTTTCTTGGTCTTTTTGAATACATTTTAAAACGAGATGACTAGTTTAATTCTATTTAATTATATTAATCAAAATGAAATTGCAGAGTGCAATAAAACCTACCACTGTACTGTAAAGAAAATAATTGATGTAAATGGTATTAAAAATTGTAATAAATGTTTTCGTTCTTCCGGTGAATAATTTTGCGAACATTAATGACTTTATATAACTTGATGAATAAATATGTTATTCGGTATTCTGGTTTATTACATTTAAATTTTATTTTGAACCTTTATGTCAGAGGTGCTAAAAAATTTGAATTCGTCGCATTCTATTCAAATGTTTTTGCCCTGTGAGGATCTAAATCTTATTTGTAAGAAATCAAGGATAACCTTTTCTATTTGAATCTAATTCTTATTCTTGCTAGAAATAAAACATTCATTTTTCCTTTTTTGAATTAAAAATGTTGGTCTAATTCCTGCGATTCAAATCTGAAAATCGTTTCAATTTTGCTATAATTTAGCTATGTTGATATATAAATAGAATAAACATTACAATTGCCAAGATTTCCACGTCGTGCCAGAGCTTCAAAAAAGGTCAGCAGAAATAAAGATCGAGCGAATTATAAAAAAAAAAAAGATTGCCGAGCATAACTCGTAAAATAAAAGGAGGTTCCCCCAGCTCAGGTGGATGATAGCAGATCTACGCACCGTCCACGCAGCAAGTCGAAGCCAGAGTCGCCGAGTCGAAAAACGAGGGTAAGTAAGAGGGAGGGAGAGAGAGAGAGAGAGAGACAGCGGTCAGCGGCCACTTTCGCCCTTATCGCCTTCCTGAAACGTCGGGCTCGCGTGCCTGTATGCTAATCTAAGGAAACTATAACCCAGTCGCTCGACTGCCCCTCCGCCGACTTCCTTCGACCTCCTCCGAACTTTCTTCCACGGCTCTCTGCCGTATAGCCAGCCGACGCAGGAGAGCCTTTTTTTTATACAATTCAGTCGTGCTTTTTCCTTCTTCTACAGTGTATTTGCGCCTCTAACAGAACCCGTCTTTTATCCAAACTTTAATCACCTGTCCGAGGAGATGATCGACCACTTTTCTCGGATTTCGGGTCGCAAAAAAGCTCACCTCGAGTACACTTGTTCAGATTAATTTACACATCGTCCATTGTCTCTTTTTTTTCACGCACGCGTGTCCCAAATTCGTTCAAGAATGAAAAAAGTCCTCTCGGGGGGCGGGAAATCACGCGACTCCCCTATCAAGTCGTCGAGGTCCGACATTTTTCTTATCCCGAATTCGAGCCGCTCGGCTTCCGCGGTGAGCAAACTAATTTCTCAAATTATTCTCGGGTTCCTGAGTCATAAGCGAGAGGGGCTGGAGAACCGTCGCCGCCCCCTTTTCCCACTCGACTCGCGCGGGAGACGTCGATAAGTGTGAGTAGTGACTTCGCGGAAAGACCCGGCGAGACTCGAGACTAATGGCTTTTTTATGATTTGAAGAAAAAAGAAGAGAAATTAATTAGAAACCAAGGCTGCTCGTCAGATTAGGACTGCTAAATATTTTTCGAAAATCTCCGCGTTGACATTGATTTATTGTACAACGTGCACAATGGCATTGTAAATAAAGCTATTTTTAAAAGCTAAAAGTTTATAAGTATAAGTGTACGTGCATTCTAAATAAAAAATTATAAAAATGATTATTCAACAATGTATTGCGTCTTACTTTCACATTCATAACTTAGTCCTCGCAAGAGTCATGTAAGTTTATCTAAACGTACCAGAAAGAAAGTTAGGTACTTGAAAAGTTAATTTTCATCGTAAGTACATCCGCGCACCGTCCATTACCCCGAGCAGTAAAAAGCACCGAGCATTCAGTTTCCCATTTACGTCGAATAATTGCGTAAATCTGGAGCGGCTATCTTTCGTCGGACGGGCGAGTATACAGGACCCCATAAAAAAGCCGGCCGATTCGCCGAACGATTAGTACGAGGGAATCGACGGCGGCGGCGGCGGCGCGAGCCTCTACACTCCGCGGCTCGACTGGCCTACATTCGTCCAATTTGCATCGGCCACCCCCGCGACGCGCGTATAAGACGTCCAGTCTCTCTCTCTCTCTCTCTCTCTCTCTCCCCTTTGTGTTTTTACGCGGCCCCCGCCACGTGACGCGGGCGTAGCGGGGGTGGGTGAACGGCCAGTAGCGGCTCGCGTGCGAGCGATTCCCTCTATCGTGCCGGCGGCGGCGGCGGTGGACTCGGGGAAAAATGTCGGACATCGACCACCGGCTAGTGGTATGCGAGTGGTCAGTGCGCGAGGTAATACAGAAGGCAGGCGGGCGCGCGCGCTGCCTCGGTGCACGAATCGAAACGGGCCCCTTTTTTCGGCTAAGAGACAGAGAGAGAGAAAGAGTTATATATACTTCGATTAGAAAGTTAAATCGGGGAATTTCGCATACCGGAAGTGCTGTGCGACGGAAATGGCGCAGGTTTGCTCGCCTACGTAAGGACGCGGTCGCGGGATAATAGGATAGTTAGCCGCGTATTTTCGGAGTAGAGCGACCGGCGAGGAAGCGGTATGTTAACTGGAAGGAGATTCAAAACTGGCGACTGTCCGGTAAATGGATGGCTTAGAAGGCCGATGGATGAGAGCTTGGATTATTAACGGTGATTAATTTATGTTGAGTTGCGACGAGGAGTGTGGATTTAGGGATGAAAATAGGTGGTGGAAGGTAAAAGGGAATATAGTTTATCAAGTGAATTGTAAATTGAAGTGAAGTGGAATTGTACGTCATGGGTTGAGGTGTTTATGCTCAATGGTAAACTGACTCAAAGGAATAGAAAGTCAAATTTTATTAGCGATAAGTTCGGCAACCATCTCATATTAAGATCATTTAAAACAATTAAAATTTTTCTTATCTTAGAAATGTTCGATGCTCTATTACGCCATTGACATTTTTTAACTTGGTTTTGTGTATTTCATGTGATATTTAAAAGACATTTGCACGAATAAAATTAATTATTATAATTCGTAGTTAAAAATGCGAAACAATTTCTCTTAACAAATTATGTTTAGACAATTATTTGAAACAACCCAATTACCGAAAAGAAGAAAGTGAATCCAGATGTTCGTGGAAATTTGCTACATTGAATGACGATTCAGGTAAATTTACATTTTTTTACTTGTAATTTCTTAATGATCTTTTGCTTAAGATTATATTGTAAGAAATAATTACACTGAACAAAACGTTACTCTTATAGCTGTGTTTGAAAGTAATTTTAAACAACATTGAGATCAGTGAGTCTCATTTAGAATTGATCCAATGCTGAAGTTTCATGAAATAAAAAATATTAAATATATATTACAAATTTGAAACCAATTCAATTGTACAATTTGTGATATTATAGGACAATGTATCATACATTGTATGAAAGATGCATGAGTAAAACGAGTCTTACACTTATTTTTTATCGCACTTGACATTGATAAAGTACTTATATACTTTTTTATTCTTTTCCTCAAGACTGATTTATAATCATCAAGATTCTTTAAATAGTACCTGAAACTTTTGACGAAAATTACTTTTAAAACCTTATTGCTGATAAAGTAATATCTTTTAATAAAACACATCATAGTATACATCGTTACTCTGAAAATTAACCAGTTGTGTTGGTTAACGTGTATTTTAAATGGAGCGCTTTTCAGCTAAAATTGATGTTTAATTTAAATAAAAATAAATGGAAAATCATTTTAAAAGGTAAAATATCATTACACTGAAATATTCATGAGCAAACATATTTAATTATTTGATAATGACAATAAATAATAGCAATTTGTCGTTTTTAACTACAAAACAAGCTAAGAATTGGCTAAAAACTGGTTAACGTTTCAACCAGACTATTACTGTTGCACCAATTATTCATAAATACAGTTATCGAGGTAAAACAGAAATGAATCATTAAGAAGAGCACTGGAAACGACGTTCGAAAATTCTGTAAACTCATAAAAGCGGAGTACGTCGTCGTCGAGAAAAGTCTCCTCGCTGATTCACGAGCTTCTCTCTACCCCGCGGACTTTCCCTCGGTTTTTCGAGCGACGCGGCGGCCGAGAGCACGAAAAAGCGGAAGCACGCAATCGCTCAGATATTTGATCGGCCCACATTTTAACGTCACGCGTACGGAAGTGGCGCATGCACGCGCAATAAAAACATTTGTTTCGCGCATATAACGAAGCGAAGCGAATGGGAAAAATTTATTATCACCCCCTGCCCCCACCCCCTTGAGGTCGACCTCGTTTTTCGAGCGGCAGACCGGGCCGTTAAATTTCACGCGATAAGAGCTTGCTTCGCGTTTATGGGGAGCGCGAGAGCTGCATAAAATTGTGCTGGCAATCGTCGGAAAAATCGCGTAAGACACTCGCGAGAAATTGGATTTGCGATTCGAAGGCGATTTTAGCGAGATAAGTTTGGAGCGGAGGCGAAGCGCAAGTGTAGACTTGTTTTACCGATGGAGCTTGACTAAATTTCTTTTATCGTAGGAAAAAAATTTGTTTTCGAGTGTTCTTCATTGTTCTTGAAGGGGTGAGGTTTAGGAAGTGTGGATCTATTTTGTAGGGAAGAGTATAATTAGTTTCGTTGTTCTTATACGCCAGAAATCAGAATCTAAAATAATTAATCCTTTCGCATATTTGAAGAATTTTGCACTCGAATTTAAAATAATGGTTACATTTCGACACGACTGCAGAAGTTGATTATTTATCTCGTCAGACGATTTTTGCTCGAGCGAAACGAGTATCGAACTGTATTTTCTGTTACCGCGAAAGCTCGTAATTTTGAGGTTAGAGTGGCACAAAATAAATTAATATCTTAGAGAACTCATATGTCAATAAAATGTATAAAAAATTCTGCGACAATTCAATCTTTTAGGCAGCTTCTTTAGTACGCAATAATTATCTTACCTCTAATAATATGATGTAAATTTACTCTTCTCGGAAAATTGCAAAATATTCATGTAGATTCACCATTTTATAAACTATCTTTTTAGCCTTATAATCCATCAAACGGCTGCCTAACGTAACACAACTTCCTCTCTGTCAGAGACACCACAATTATTATTTGATACCTACGTATAAACATGTGCCTACAATCGAAAGACCGCAAATAAAATCAGCAAACGGCAAAACTACGGTATCTCTTCGCCCGACACACAAATAATAAACGAGACTCGCCGCTTCTGCACGCAATGCATATTCACACGTACTTATCCTACCCGCAGACACAGCCAGTCCCGACGGGGCAATCAGACCTCTATTAAAAGGCGCAACAAGCTTTACGGCCGAAGGAAAACAAAAGAAAGCCGCGCCTCAAAACGAATCGATCGCCGCGGGCCGTTGCCCGATAAAGTCGCTTTAATTTTTCATTCTCGTACGTGTAAGCGCGCATTAAGGGCCTCTCTCCCCCATCGATTTTTCCGCCTCGGCCGGCCGAGAGCCGGGCTGATAATCAATCGGCTCCTTTCCTCCCGCTGATAATGCCGATTTGAATAATTGAGCCGGCCGATGTTTTCCTTGCTTGGCACTCCGCGCGACGTCTGCACGATGTGCACTGTTTTCTTTTCGCGGGATGCGGTAATAGAGTGGCCGCGAGACGGGAAACGTCAGGGTTCTCGGCTGTGTGTTTGCATAATGTCCGCGAAATTTCAGAGCGACGTCCGCAGAGGCGGCGTGGCGGATACGGGAATTTTAAATAATTTAATAAAACATTAGATTGAGAAGTCGTTGCTTGATTTAGAAACATTTACATATATCTTTGCGCTTGAAATGTGAAAAGGAACGCGATCGATAAAGTATTTGGACTTTAAACTTGAATAAAATTTCGCAATAATATATATATTATGTTAATGAAAATATTTTTAAACTAAAAGTGATTAATCAGAAACTCATTTCGGAGCATGTTTTTAATGACTAACATAATATTTTAAGATATACGCCAAGATCAACCATATAGATAATTCGTTAAAATTAATTATTTTTGCATACTTAAGCGGATAATTAAACTTTTATTATATAATAAAATTCTTTATCGCAACGTGACATTTATTATCCGTGCCATTTTAACATTTAGTTCAATTTTTTTTTTTTTATTAATTAAACTCACTTATTTTCGTAACGAAGAGATTTTATTTGGATAAAGAAGAAATTATAATCAGTAAAGTTAATGAGACGTAAAGTAATTTAACTGAAATTCTTTAGACACGAGTCAATTTACAAATAATACAGTACCAAGGTTATACGAATGTACTTCTTTACAAAAATGAGTTCGAGCAGTCAAAAAAGTTACTCCGCACAGTTAGCGTGTAAACTCGATCGCTCCTCGCGACTCAACAATTACCAAGGCTGAAAATAAGGTAGCGCGAACGTGTGTGCCGTAATAATAGTGATGAATACCAAGTTTTATACTCCATTCTTTTATTTCCATCGATCCTCCGCTATCTCCGAATATCTGCCGCGTTTCACCGAAAGTCGTACCTTAACGACTCGCTTTCGAAAACGCGAAAACGAATCGCTTCAAAGCTGCGGAAAAGCGAGCGCGCGGAAAAGTGGAATTTGCGAAAGGCGCAACGAGAAACGATAAAAGAAGCAGCGAATCGAGGGGGCTGCGACACCCTCCCTTCCTCGAGCAGCCGGTCACGCATGAATTTCTGGCCTCTCTCTCGGTTAAGCGGCTCTCGCCCCTTATGGCCGGACTCCCGCCAGTCACGAAAGCCGCAGATTTCATCGGCCGAACTTTAATTCTCTTTTCTTTTTTTTTTTTTTTTTAAAGTCCGCCGCAGGCAGACGGGGAGCGATGAAAAAAAACGGAGCTTGGGGGAGCTACGAGTATCGCCGAAAATCTTCCGCCGAAATCACTTTGCCCGGTGCCCCGAATTGATTTTACGTCGCGTTCCATTGTTTTCCTTGAATTTAATTAATTCTGATTTATGCCGAGAGCAGTCGGGAACGGTAAGAAAACTGATTCGATCTGAATTGCCGCTTGCCGCGTAAAGCAGATTAGATACAAAAATAAAGATAGAAACGAATCTCCTGGCTGCCGTCGACGCGACGCCTCTGGGCGCGACTTCGAAAATACCCCGGAATACGTTGCCGAGATTTTGAAAAAAAAATTCGAAAATTTGATGCCTTTAGGCTTACCCTTGAGACTCGCACGTATCTGCCAGTAGTTTGGGGACACTGGTATGGGAATATCCCCCATTGCAATGAGTATAACAGCGATATTACGGCAATATTACACTGTCTCAGCAATGTTGATGTAGCATCGTCAATATTGCAGCAATGCTGCTGTGATTGTTATTGTTATGGGGGATGCGTCCAAAAAGTACGCGTTTTCTTTACAAAAATCGTCGACGGACAGGTTTACTGCTACGTTATTCGAAGAATATGCGTTCGATTTTTAATCGGTGTTTTTACCCCACTTTCAATCGTGAGAATGAATCTTTTTTTTTTAGTCTTATCTTGTTTTCATCATTTTTTTTTTTTACCGCGACTATAAAAGTATAGTAATAACTGTAAAAAAAAAAGTTTTTGACCATTTACCTCGGGGAAAAACTATGTAATACCTTGTTGAAAATCAATTCCACCGTACAACTCGTGAAAAGTTAATGTTAATTGTCAGCGTACTTACGGGTAAAACGACCAACAAGACCGACTCGGTGCTCTCATAAGCTTGCTCGTTCATACGATCACGTCTTTATACATCATTAATGCATTGCCGGTTAAGCTTAACATGCCGGATCACGGCAGAGGTCTATATTCGATACAAAGTATAAACCGATAATGTTTGTTTTGAAAAAATTGGGTTCATTAACATGAACTTTAGAGAAATATCGTGATATTTTCATAAAGTGTAACGATCGCTTTCATAAAAATTTATTCAAATATGATTATTAAAAAATGGGATTTAATTATTGGAAAGGTGTTCAATTGTAGACTTGAATTAGTCCAACATTCTTACTTTACATATCCTTTACTGTATATTTAACGAACGTTATAATACTTGAGAAAGCGCGAGTATTGTGTAGGCACAATTGATTCGGCGTACCAAAAACGAAAGAGAGAAAAATCACCGGTTCCTGCTGCAACAACTATCCTGAATTATTACGCAAAATAATATATTGTATTATTCGTCGTCTAACTTAAATTTTTATTCATTTGTACGTATAAACTAACGAAAAAATATTTTTAATTTTAATCCTTTAATGTCTACTTTTGTTAAGACAGACTCGAATAATTTTGTTCTAAACTTTTTATTAGTAAGTAGTGCCACTATCAAATCTTCATATAAAACGCTGCGTTTCTTTTATATTTCACCGTAAAAATACGTCTGTAAAATTTCCATCGTACTTTCAAATCGGAGATTCTTTATTCATTTAGCGTCTTCTTCGACAGATTATACACCAGAGATATAATCACCAGGTTCACTCGTACATCCGAGCGAAGAAAGAAATTGCGAGTTTCGCGAAGAAAAGCCGCCGTAAAAAGAAACGATACAAAGCACCCGTCGACTCGGTCGACTCCGTTCCGCTTATTTAAAATTAAAAGCGCGCATTGCTTGCCCCTTAATTTTCTTACGCTCCGCGGCATTCTTCCAAGCTCGCTGACCCATATACAACTCGCGGGTCGGGAGCATCCTCCCTCTCTTCTCTCAGAAAAATGCACGCTCGTATCGCCCGATGAAATAATATATACCGTAAGTCCTGCCTGATCGGTAAAGCTCGGGGGGAGGGGCTGAGGCGTCCTCGAGAATAGGGTCGAGTCGAAAAAAGCTCGCGTACGTAGGTGCGCTTAACGCGGATTATCGATTCGCCGCGGACTTCCTCGTCTAGGTCCGTACGCGTGTGTCCCGGTGAATTATGAAAGGAGCGTGGAAACGTTAGATATTTGTGTCCTATCGCCCGGCTGCCATCTCTTTTTTACAGTGGCGCGAAATATCGAGGCCTCGTATACTTTTATATAACGACGTTCAACGGCCGGTTAGGACTTGGGAGTAGCCGAAGATATCGTAATACTTGCGTGCCTTTAGCCTCGATATACGCTTTGGAATTGAAAGCCACGTTGGTTCGGGGAAATTTAGGGTCGATGAACTTGATTGCTCGGAGTTTTTTGGCGTTACTGAAAGATTTATTGATGAGCGGGAAAATTAAAAAATCAGGTTATCCAACTTTCTTGTGTTTCAAATTTATTAAAGATGGAAAAACTATTAATTTTTATGATTAGAAAAACAAATAACTTTGTTTAAAATTAAAATCATGTTTGCTTTAATACAAATTTCTTATTATTCATAAAAAAAAAAACATTTTAAAAGCAAGTTTGCAACGTATAAAGATAATACCATTCTTGTACTCTATATGTAACATAAACAGTTGCGTAAGTATCTAAACCTATGTCTGACTTCGCACAAAGAAAGTATACATATTTTATTCTTTCATTTCAGTAACTCGACATAGAATAGTAGTTGTTAATTTCAATTTCTATTGAAAATTAAAATTGTTTTTACATCGCCGAGAATGCGAACGAAATTGTCGCACAATGTATAGCTTACTGCTTAACACGTTGCGAGACAAAACGGCGTTTTCGGCTGTCGCGAAAAAAGACTCTCTTGTCTACCGTCGCGCAGTCGAGCATTGTTATTTTTCGACGGAATTTTAGTGCCGACGAGTTGCACTCAAATTATAACTAAATTTTATGATTTTTCTTGCGCACATTAGATGCACACAAGACAATTTTTCAGTTAACAAAATCTTTCGATTTCACTTTTAATTTCACTCGCGATTTTACGATTTCAAATTTTTCGATTTTAATTTTCAATTTTATTTTTCAGTTTTCACTCGCGATTTTTCGGTTTCTTCTTTCTGTGAGTAGGGTTGTGTGGTTCGTAGAGGGTTTTTTCGGGTTGCTTAGGGCCCTCTTCACCTAAGCTTCCTAATCTAATTTTTCTAGTTTTTTCCTAAGCTGCGCCGAGCATCGGCTTTTTTAGGCAGCTCGCAACGAAAAATAATAAATTATTGTAAACGTGCTAAGTGCACGGTTACAAAGTATTAAATTTAAAAAATTTAGGAGCAATCCAAGCAAACTTATATTAAAAGCCTATTAAAAATTTTAATATTGTTTAAATTATTTTTAATTTAATGAAAGATTATTATAATATATTGATAATTATAAACTCATTCGAAAATAGATTCTAACTATTAAAATGCACAACAATTAAATTTTCAACATTAAAGAACCGATCCACGTCGGTGAAGTATATAAGAATCAGTTGGGATAATTAAATAAATGGCTTAGATTTGCTAGAGAGAATCTGACTTTTATAGTTATTTGAATCTATTCACCAACGTTCTAAATTGGATATAAATTTGCGCGCCGCGGATGACTCGTTCGATTGCTACAGGTAGATGCGATGCGGGCTGAATGCTCATTAGTGTTGGCGTGTCTAATTCACATTCAAGTTTAGCTCTACAGAGGCTTCTACTATTTTATAAATCCTTTGCCACGGTCATAGACTGGTTACTTCTCTTCTAGATTTGCCTGTCAGCAGGCGCCTTCTTCACGACTCAGGCGAGTACGTCTTGCGGAATGCATGAATATTATAATTGGTAGCTATGAGCTTAAAAGCACAAATTAGTTGCATAATAATATAACGAATTTTTGCGCGGGATAGCCGCTAAGCCTTCGTTATAAAAATAAAAATAAAATATAAATATAAGTTCCCTGGTGTTTTTTTAAATTGCAAGAAATAATAAAAAATAACAGCAAATAAAGAAAAAATTTTAAAGAAATTGAGCGATAATGGAAAATGGAAAAAG
>JAWWEO010019543.1:0-13804 GCA_035582975.1 Ormyrus labotus | reverse complement strand
ATTTAGGAGAATTTAATCTGACCAAAAATATAAAAGTTAGTAGAATCAATATTGAAGACATTCCTGACAGACAGCTAGAAAAGAGCCTTGTCGATTTTTTATAAATAAGTAATTAAAACGTCAAATTGGGGGTTGGTGCGCGTAGGCGCGCAGGGGGCGGAGCCCCCTAGTTTATTAAAAAAAGGATGCACGTAGAGATTTCATCATTTTCGAGGATGAATTTTCGCTGGAAATATCCCTTTACCTGCTGCGTGTGCGGTACTACAGGCTGCGGGAAAACGCAGTTTGTGAAAAAATTTCGCTCCCAGTTGTCGGAGATGTGCGACTCACAGTTTGACCGTTTATTGTTTTATTACGCAGAGTGGCAACCGAGCTACAGAACAGAACTAGCCAGAGGGTTAATTGAATTTCGTGAGGGTCTGCCTCATCCGAGCGACTACTCTGGCGACAATGAAAAACGAAAGCTTTTAATCCTCGATGATTTTGTAACGATCTGATTTTATATGCCAGACAGGATTCCAGCGGGAAGAGAGAGTGGAATTAGGTTCGCAATAATTAGAGAGAGAGAGAATTAGCTTAATCGACTTATATTTTAACAACAATAATAAAAAAAATATGGTACAAAAATAATAGTCATAAAAAATAAACAAAATATTGCAAAAAAAAAGAATGTTGCGGTCTCTTAGTCGACTAAGAAAAATTTAATTCCTGGATCAAGCCATCAGAACTCGAATCGATTTAAGTTAAAAATGGATCATGATAATTTATATTTAGTTTTATCCAGCAACAGCAGTATGATTTACTTTCCCGATAATACAACGAGTTGCTTTAGTACATTTATCGCGAGGTTTAAATTTAAACGGTAATTGGCTGGTAGGGATCGCTGAAATTCATATTCCCTGTACAATTGTACAAATTCGCAATGCAGAAGCGGTTATTAAATTAGAGAGAAAGAAGCTGACGCGGAAAAGCAGGAACCTTTCCCAAGCGGTGTTTACGAATACTTGTCCGATTTAGTGTATGAAATAAATAAAACGAGTATAATGGAAGATTACTTCTCAATCAATCAATCAAAGTTTGAAAAGGGATATTTTTATTTGCAAAAAAACTGCGAGTGCAAGGAAACGCATTTTTTCTCACGTTGAACGAAAAAATAAGACGCATTTTAGGTTTTAAGGGGAGAAGGGTGTGGCAAGCGGGACATTTTATAGTCGACGGCTCTCTCCTAGTCTCCTCGGGTAACAGGCCCACTTTGCTTGCTCGGGCGATCCCAAACCAGCTGTTTGTTTACACCGACCTGTGCAAGCTCTACACAGTGGGAGATACTCAAGCCGCTCTTTTGCGCATCGTATCTCTCGATGCATCGAAATATAAATTTGGGGCCAATGTCGTACGACACTTTGCGCCTATACATTATATTCCGCTGTTACAACACAGCTTTCGCTCCGTCGTTATCGATATAAGAGACCAGCACGGACGTCCAATACGCTTTGCTCTGACCGCGCAAAGCTTAGAGACGTCATGCAAGGCTCGGGTTATAAGCGCCGAGCACAATACCCTAGGCGCCAGTCTAAGGAAACACGTGTTACCAGACGTATCTCGTCGATCGTTCGTAGCAGCCGACGGCGCACCAGCAAGGCCCGTAAGAAACGAGGCACTGTGAAGAGAAAGAGAGGCTCGAATACTAATACGGCTAGAAAGAGGAAAAAGGCTCTCAGAGAAATAACAGATATTTTTGGACTGATATTTATTTACACTGCCTGCCACTCAGACTTCGATAGAAAGCAGCAGTTTCTTATATTATAAGCCGATCTCGTCACTCAGCGATGAAGGCGACGCACCTATTGAGTTTGTTCTGCCCACTGCCAGTGATCATTATCTTGATCTTGCGCATACAATGTTATACGTTCAAGCAGATTTTACTCGCAGATACCGCGCTAGAAAATGCCAAAATTGCACCTGTGAATAACTTTCTTCATTCAATGTTTAATCAAGTCGACGTATTTTTTAATCAAAAACTCGTATCTCCGCCAAATGATGCTTATCCTTACAGAACATATCTCGAAACTTTGCTCAATTATTCTTCCGTCGCTAAAGACTCACTTGACGGCAAGCTTGTGGTTCGATGACAAACTCGACAGCTTTGAAGTTGTACCGAATGTAGACGATGACACGAAAAACAATGGTGCTCAAAATAGACGGTATTATACGCTTGGAGGGAAGACTTTTGATATGATGGGTCACTTACACTGCGATGTCTTTAATCAAGACAAAATGCTGCTCAATGAAGTTGAAATGAGAGTGCGTTTAGTGAGAAGCAAAGATGCTTTTTGCTTGCTAGACTGGTCCGATGTTGGTAAATTTAAAGTAAAAATAAAAGAAGCAACTCTCGTTGTTCGACGTTCAAAGATAAATCCTGGAGTTTTACTCGGACATGCCAATGCTTTGTCCAAGACCACGGCAAAGTATCCAATCACGCGTGTCGAAGTAAAATCTTTCACTATGCACGCCGAAATTGTAGGCGATTCAATCTATAACGCGATTCTCGTTCAATTGCCGAAAAGAGTTATTATTGGATTTGTCGATAATAGAGCTTTCAACGGAAACCGAAGATATAATCCATTTAATTTTCAAAACTTTGAAATCAATTATTTATCTCTTGGTACAAATGGTGACGGTGCACAAATGCCAAGCAGGCCTCTTCAGCCTCGCTTTAAAGCTGAATCGCATTTACACATTGATGCTTTTCAAACTCTTTTCTCAGAGACAGGTATATATTTTCTGAATGAAGGAAACAACATTAATCGTTACAATTGCGGCCGAGGAAACTTTCTCATAGCTTTCGATCTTACACCTGATTTATTAGCTCACTACGCGAGTCATTGGAGCCTCGTACGCTCAGGAAGTTTACGCATAGAAGTAGGCTTTCAGCAGGCTCTTGCGGGTACGATAAACTGTATACTTTACACAGAGTTCAATAATGTTTTGGAAATTGACTCGAGTAGACAAATCATAACAGATTTCGGTGCTTAAGTGGAGGGGGGCAAGGCATATATTAGAGCGGAAAATTAACGCGTTTACACAATCTCCGTCTGACGATAGTTGAAGTAAAATCAAATTCAAAATGGATTTTTCAATAGATATTCAAGGCTTCCGCGACGCGAATAAAAAATTTATACCCAAAGAAGTGGCTGTTTTTTCCTTACAAGATAGGGTAATCGATCATTGAGTAGTGCGGCCGCCCTGCAGCTTCAACGAGCTTCCTCAGGATTTACAACAGGCAAACAGTTATTCCACGGTGAATGTGCACGGACTGCATTGGTTCGACGGTCACATCGACGAAAGTCAGTTGAAAGTTAAATTGCAAAATATAGCAAAAAATGCCAGCTCTATATATTTAAGGGGCGATGAAAAAGCCAAATACGTGTCAGGTATCATGGGCCGTCGTGTCGAAAATCTCACAGCTTTCGACGCTCCAAGTTTCGAACAGCTGGAGCGGTCGTTTCCAAACGCGCTGTTGTTGTGCAGCCTACACAGCGAGAAAAAACTTGGAGAATATAAGCGAGAGTTTTGTGCACTACAGAAAGCCTACCTTTTAAGAAAGTGGCTTTACACGGTTGTGCTTCAACATCTTCGAGGAGCCGGTGCTATACATACGACTGATTTTTTTCAAGGCCTCCTAAATCAACACCAACTGCAGAACAATAAAGATCAAGTTAATTTTGAGGGTATAGATGAAACCGACTAGTAATGAATACTTTACAAATAAGCTATTAGAGGTTTAAACGCCAACACGGTCGGAGTATTCGCAGCAGACCATATGCCGAGACGACTAAGCGTACCCGCGGCTATAATTTCAATCCTTGATACCTCCGACAAGCCAGGCTCGCATTGGATTGGAATTTACATAGACGCGAACAGAGTCGAAGTATATTTTGACAGCTATGGATTCGCGCCAATCTCAATTCACCATCTCAATAGACTCAGAAGTAACTACGAACGATATCATTGGAATAGAAAAAAGTTACAAAGCGATGATTCTGAAGTTTGCGGAGAACATTGCATTATGTTTTTGTATTACATGTGTAGTGGTTATACTTTATCTGAGTACTGTCGACTTTTTACACGAAGTACTCGTAGTAACGACGCGTTGGTAGGTAAATTTTATATAAATGTAATACGTAAATTACGCAGGCCTGTGTTATCAATTATGTAAATTCAAGTTGCGCTATTTGTCATAGTAATAAGAAAAATGTATCTTAATTATTTGTATTAAAAACAGCTTTCAATCGAAATATGTAAAATACACAGAATTCATTTTTTCTCGATTTATTCACCTTCCCCCTCCTCTCTTAAAATATAATTATTAGTATTTAAGTAAGTGAAATAACGAGAGATGGTTAGTATTCAAAAATGCTACAGGAAACCGAAACCGTTAATTTTAAGTGGTTTATTACAGTATTAAGTATTTTTAAACAGCCTCTTGAAGCACTCGAAAGTATAAGGTTGAATTCTAAGAAAACGCATTCATTAAACAGCCGAATTTATGAGGGTATTCAATGACTAAACATCCGCTCATAACACCCAAAAAACCTCTATTTATTACTTTGAAAATATACCTTCCCTCCTACGCGTATCAAGCACGTAATCAAACTGGATATAAGGAGGCTCGATTTGGTCTACACGCTCAGTCGAAATTAAAGCTCCAAACCATACTACTTGTTGCAGTATTAATAATTTTTAAAATGGAAAACGAGACAAATATGACGCGCTATAATAAAAGCGTATTCACATCACTGCCAAATTTGCTACTTGCCACTACGTACGCGATCAACAAGTCAAATAGCAAGAAAATACTTTTTGGTTTGGAATACAGCAATAAATCGTACAAAGCTGTTGTTAAGCTCTGCGAGGCAGGCGTGAAACATGAGACTTTTGACACTACGAATTGGGAAGACTTCACCTCACAAATAGATATCATGAAAGCATACTTGCAAAATTCGTACTCATATTATCAAGAGCACGGAAAGGCTTCAAGAATTTGTTTACCAAGCCACAACCTTCACTTTACTACTGCGTACTCTGCACGAGCGATTTCTATCGAAGAAAGATCAGGGGGCCTCGTCTCATCGTCGGTCTTCAGCGTAAAGCAGTAGCAGCAAAAGGAGGAGTCCGTTAAGACACCACCGGCCGAAGCTACCGAATCTCTGTGTAAAAGAAGAAAGTTTGAGGAGCCATCGCACATCGTTATGCAGCAAGCAACTTTCGACGGATTAATGCAAATGCGCAATTGCATTGATATACGCTTAAAGCAAGTCAACGATTTGGCGAGTATTGTAAATAACGTTGTAGATCGCGTTTTAGATATTTTAAAAATTGAAATTAGTAAAGAAAGCGCAGATGATTACATATCTATTCTTAAAAATAACAATACATTTAAACAATTTTGTACAATTCGACAGAAAGAGATTGAAAATAAAGTAAGAGAGACTATTGATATAGATTTGTTCTTAGATATTTTATTAACAAAAATATTTGCTTATTATTTACCGGTCTTAACATACGCTTTATCCGAAAATACGCCTTAGACGTAAGGTATTATAAAGAGGTTTACGTGTACGCTTTGATATTCATTCTTATTTGGAATTTCATTGCTTACCCATTGTAAGAAAAATGGGGCAATCAGAGAGTGAATTTTTGAGGGGCGGTGATGAAGATTGTATACCTCTTCTCCAAGACAAATCATCGTCCCACAAGGGCTATCAAAATCCTACATATCAAGAGTCAAAAAAATACGAAGACGCAACATCGTATTCTTCGAAAGACGCAAAAACTAAAGACTTAAAATCCAAGACAAAAAAAGATTATTCATTAAATACAATGTATAACGAATGTAAAGATTATAAAAAACGGTAAATATAAATAAAAAATTTTTATTCACATACATCGTCTATTGTCAATTTTTGCTACCTACACTCCTATCCTCCTTTACTTACTTTCCTACCTGCTCTCTAGGCCAAGCTTCTCTCTCCCTTCCACTTTAACCAGTTCCTTATACCGCCAGTTTAGACTAAGCTTCTCTTTCTCTCTCTCTATATATATATATATATATATATATATAGTTATATCAAACAATAAATAAATTAGAATCAAAGTTAATCGCAAATGTAGATAATAAATTTATAAATTTTGAAAAATTTGTTACATCTAAAATATCAAATAAGCTATCTAATCTAGAAAATAGACTCAACGGGGAATGTGGCGCTATTGGCGAACATTTTAATAATTTGACTACTGGGGTTGCCACCGTGGTGTAGTCCATCCCGACTCCGCTTGCTCCGATCAGGTAGAAGCAATAAATGTAACTGCAACTAACAAATCCTTTTCTGAAAAAAATAATGTACCAGACACAGATAGAATCAGGATAAATGAACTATCCTCTGAGAAAGCGAGGCGTAAAAACTTAATAGTTATAATAAGCAATATGGACTTGGAAAAACTGAACATAACCTAAGAAGATTTTGCTTTTGCTGTCTTCGGTTCACTTTCATCCTCCTTCATACTGGAAAATATTTCATTGGTCCGTTCGCTCATATGTAAAAAAGGAGACGGTTCGAGGAGTATCACCGCCTTACTAGTTGAGCTTTCCAGCGCTCATCGCTGTAAAAAGATTCAAATAGAAAAATCTAAAAGAACAGGCTTTAGCTCTAGGGATCTCGACTCTGCGTGCTTCAGCTGGGTTTCTACTCTGCCTACTGCCTCAATTTTTATAAATGAATACCTGACCAAAGAAGAATATATTTCCTTTAGAAAACTTAGAAATTAGGCAAAAACATTAGGTTTTAAATTTGTTTCGCACAGGCAGGGTAGATTCCTTGTGAAGGTAAAAGAATGCAGCAATTCTCACACTTTTAGAACAAGATAAGGGCTACAGTCGATTACTGCACTCTATTTTAAAACTAAAGATATAAATAAGGACTCGAGACCGAAAGAAAATCCGAAGTTTCTAGTAAGAGCTCTACAGGCAAAATTACAAAGACAGTAAATTCCATAAATGAAAATGTCGCAAATAAGGATCGAATGATCAGTCCCTCCGAAAAAAAAGTCAAATGGCGATTCTGTTTGACTAGTTAATGGCGCTGGAAGGCTAGAGGGGGCCAGGAGTGGGCCCCTTTAGTAGGTTTTCTCAACGTGAACTCTTTAAGAGCTCACATTGATCAAATCAGGCCTTCACTCTTAAATGATTTTCCTACGACCTTTTCGGAGTTGCTGAGACCTGGTTCAAGTTAAAGGCTTCAATTTAATTAGACAAGACCGCAACACAAATGAAAGTAGAGTGGCATTATACGTACGGACTCCACTAAAATGCCAAGTTCTGGCAAGCTCAAATACGGAAGTGGCAGGGAAACCTGGAACTCCGGAATTTTTTTTTTTGTGAAATATTCGTTGCTGTTATTTATAGGCCACCTAAATTCACATTCACTAACAATCCCGACTTTATTGACAAAAATTGGAAGTCTTTATTTTCGATTACAGCCACAAAATTATAATAGGATATTTGAACGCAGATCTACTGAAAGACAGTGATGATGCGAAATTTGTTCGCAAATTGTCAGCTCAACTTTCACTGCAGATTGTGCAGCATGGTCCCTCACACTTTACTCCCACGTCTCGCACCTAGATCGACGTAATGTTCGTGGATGATAACGACGTTATAGTAGAGCATAGCAACATTCCAGCATCTTTTCACAGTAAACACAATATTCTAAATTTGACAATGTCTTACAATCTAAGTTTTTACTCAATTAAACCTTTTGAATATCGCGATTTTAAGAGTATTTCGGCCACGTCTCTAATTCAGTACCTTAAAAAATGTAATTGGTCGGTTTTTGTTGTTACAACAATTGATGTGGGATCAGCACTGGGCTGTCTCAGCGATCACTTCACTGAGGCACTAGACACACTTGCTCCGCCGAAGAAAGTAGTACCCAAAAAGCGTAGGTCTCCCTGGACTACTGAAGAGCTGGTCCGCAAACGGTGCGCTCTATATCGTCGTTACACCCGAACAAAGGACAGTAAATTTTTAGATGAATTTTTAACTCTTCAAAGACAAAGAGATGCTATGATAGAAACAGAAAAAATCACGTATTATCAAAATAGACTGTTCGACGCCCTGGAAAATAACGCCTGGAAGGAGTTAAAAAATCTAGGACTCTTGTCAGGTCGTGACAAAGAGTTGAGTAGCTTTTCGCCGGATGAGTTCAACAACCACTTTGCTGGTGTCACTCTCTTCACTTGATGACATGGATGCACCGTTAAAATCGATTTCTGAAGCTTCTCTAGATGGCAATCTCGCATTTCTCGTCTCAAGCACGGGGAGTTGATAACATACCGCAGAGTGTTGTTTTCAAGTCTCTACCGGCGATTAGTCCGTTTTTGGTTAAATTATTTGACTCCTCCTTTTCCTCCGGGACTTTTTCGGCGCTTTGGGAAGAGCTCAAGTGATTCCTTTGAAAAAGTACAAAACGCCATCTTCTCCGTCGTACTTCCGTCCAACAGCACTTTTGTGCTTTCTCTCCAAAGTACTGGAGAAGCTAGCGCATGACTAAGTACGTGAATTTCTCAATAGATAATAAATTAGTCACCATTTTATTAATGTTTGACTTTAGCAAAGCTTTTGATAAGATTTTACCATCGCGTCTTTTTGCTTGTTTAGGCAGAATGGGCTTCTCCAGGACTGCGCTCATGTGGATCCACTTATGTTTTTCAAATAGATGCCAAAAAGTTATAATGTCTGGTCACAAATCTTCGTGGATTACAATAAATCTTGGTATTCCGCAGGGTTCAGTCTTGGGTCCCCTACTTTTCTGCCTATACCTATACGACTTACGTGACGTGCTTTTTCCTGAAAGGGTACAGCATGTACTTTATGCAGATGATTTTCAAATATATACGCAGATTGAGTATGAGCGACTAAATGAGGGCATGGCGCGTCTCCAGCAGGCGGCATGCGCTTTGGCGGAATGGGCACGGGATGCCTCTCTGCAGCTCAAAGCAGGCAAGACCAAAGCACTATTTTTCGGTGGTCGCAGATATGTGACAAACTTTTTTAGCAAAGATGGGCAACAACCCCCCTGCATTGAGTTAGTAGACGGTGTTCGCGTCGTTTAAGAGTCTCGGTGTTATGTTAGATTCTACGCTTTCGTGGAAGCCACACTTAGATTATATAAGCAAGAAATTCCATCGAATTCAGTATAATCTTCGATTCTTTCGTAAGTACACCATCCAGACTCTTCCTAAGCAACTTGCAGAGGCGCTATTATTTCCTCATTTGGATTACTGCTCCATAGTGTTATTGGATGCCTCTCAGGAAATAAAAACGAGGTTTCAAACCTTGCAGAACTCTTGTGTGCGGTACGTGAAGGGTCTTAGGAGAGATGATCATGTTTCGCCCACAGAGCTGATCTATGCTGGTTATGCACAGATTCGCGTAGACAGTATTTTACGTGTAAATAAGTCTTTTTTTAGTTTCTGACTGATAGATATCACTTATCCAGTGACTTGACTTGTTGTAATATAGTATTATTAGTATAAGGTTGACTATACAAAACTGCGATCTTTTTACTTGCTTTTTTTTCTATTTTATTTTATGTATTTTGAAATTTTATAAGCTCACCGCATTAACTAATCTTTGTTACTCAAGTTACAAATAAATAAATATCTATCTATCTATCTATCTATCTATCTATCTATTTATCTATCTCTCTCTCTATCTCTCTATCTCTCTATCTGTCTCTCTCTCTCACTCTCTCTATCTTTCTATCTCTATCTCTCTCTCTCCCTCTCCCTCCCTTTCTCGACTTCTCAAGTGCTCTATCGAAAAATTAACGTTCCTTACGTCTCACTACCGCGAATATGCGCGGTAATCTAAAGTCATTGACCATTACAATGTATACACGTATCTGTAACCGGAATTTGTAATGCATCCCAATGTTTTTAAAAAGGTAGTACATTTTGAAGGTGATTGGTATATCTATATATACTCCGCAACAAAATCAACGCACCACTTAATTCCGACGAAAAATTGCTCATTTTCGAAGGTCGATATCGCAGGAAAAAAGGTCGTAGGGGGTAATTTTTTTTAAATGAAAGGTTATAGTCTCAACTTTAAGATGGTGGTGTTGGTTTTTTGATATAGCGCAACCCCAATTTATGTGACCTTGAAATTCAAGGTCATTTTTCAAAGTTCAAAATTTGTAAACTTTCGCCATGCGCCTGCGCGTGGGTGATTTTTTCTCGATAATTCTGATCATTGCACCTTAAAGTAAAGAATAAAAATTTGACGTCGTAGGAGGGAGCGTTTCGAGCCAAACCATATTCAACCGACAAGGATTTTTTCCAGCGGATTCGTCATCGTATAGTGAGGAATCTCTTTAAATGATCGCATTGATCTTGTTGATATTCCACCTCTCTGCTTAACAGCTAGACGCTACATCGACGAAATTTTGGAGTCTTACTTACTTCCAATGAATCACCACATAGGCCCAAATTTTATTTTCATGCAAGATAATACACCACCCCATTCTGCAAGGATTACTCAGATTCACATTCGACAGCATCACGTAGAGATGCTGCCACATCCATCTAACAGTCCGGATCTTAATCCAATTGAGCATGTATGGGGCATGCTGGGTAGATGATTGCACAGTAGGCAAAGATAGCCCACGAATCTTGAGGAACTAGCGATAGCTCTAAATGAAATTTGGCACGAGATACCCCAAGATATGATCAGAGCTTGTATTAATATGCCTGACAGATTAGCTGAGGTTATCCGACGTCGAGGTAGCAACAAGGTATTAAGGACTTTGTGCATGATTATTACTAATCGGCCCTTTTAAGGGCCACACTCCCACACACACATACGCACCCATTGCGGAACCTGAAAACTCCCACGTGGCTCGTCCTCGGTTGGCGGATAGAGAAACGCTCTATAGACGTGAGGAATACGCCTATGGGGTAGAGGGGAAATAAAATACCCTCTGCGGACCAACAAGTAAACTACCCATCCCTAGATCCACATATCCCATCCTACAATCCGCCCCTTCCCCTGATGCTCCCCTGTCACAGCACACTGGGAGTGCCCGAATTCTCTGACAGTATTTTCCGCTGTCAGCGTCTGAAGGGCTGATGTGAGCCTGCTCTGCCGAGCTGGCCACTGTGACCGGGGAAGAGAAGCCAGCCACTTCGGGCCCTAATCACGAAGTGCATACTGAGCCCAGAGATCGGAATCTGTGCCGCCCCGGGCGAGCGCCAGTCCGTCCGTAAGCTGGTTCACGCTCATATGTCCATGACTGGTCGGGACTGGTTAAGCGAAGGCGTGGACCCACATACTGGGGATAGGTAGGTGTATTCACACGTGGAAACACCTAACCGAAGGGTATACCTGTTTCTCGCTATTTCGGCCCGCTCCTTTACGCACGATGAGCTGGTAATTGTAAGTAGTATGATAGTATCAAATGGAAAAGAAAGTGAAAGAAGAGCAGCTGATAATCCCACCCCAGAAGAATTAAACAAGAAGAAGACAAAGAAAGCACAAGCGTTGTGTAACGTAGCGGACGGTGCGACGCCGCACCGCTTCCCCGTACTAACGTCACTACTAAATTTTATTTTAACTCTACCCAGAGAATCCGTCTCCGGGGAGGCCGACCGAATCGAATTACTGCAACCGGGATGTTACAGCCGAACGCGACGCGCGATAATCCCGAACCCGCACTCCCGATTTTCCGGTACAAAATACTACTTACGCGAGCCCACTCGCCGCTTCTGCTCTCTCTCGTTGCTCTCCTTCTCCGGTCGTCCGGGACGTCCCCACTTGCTCTTATTGGGAGGGCACGACGGCCTGCCTCTGCCTCTCGAGCCTGTGTGGTAGGCGAGGGCGCGAGAATGCACCTCCGCCGCTCGACCTTGTAGTCCTGGTGAATGGTAGTGGAGGCTCCCCAGCCTCGACACTGCCCAATGTTCACTTTTACCCACTCGCGCACTCAAAATCCTCGACCACGAAGTGTGCACCAGTGCACCACCGATGCCGTCGTAAGACCCGTCGCTCCACCAACTCACGTAGCCCGAACTCAAAAAAGAAACACCCTCGAATGATGATTGCAAAAGCGTCCGTTTCGCACGGAGATCCAATCGGTACTCAAAAAGATGCGTGTGGACCTTTCCCTGGCCAGCACGATACTGGCGATTGCGAGCCCTCCTCGCGATCGGCCCTCTCGCTCGCACTCATGCTCGCTTATCAGCGAGCAGCGCGCGGCGAGCGCCGAAAATGGCTGCCCGCGGCCGCTTTGCCGAGTTCCTCTCGGCGTGCCGCGAAATGGCCGCGCCGCCTGATTCCCCCTCCGCTCGGTTCCCCCTAGAACCGGGAGGAATCGGTGGGCGCGCGCCGTAATGCAGCGGAAGCGAGCCGGCGCCTCCGCGTGCAGAAATGCGTGCGATAAGCTCTCTGTCTCTCTCGCACCCATGCGAGAGAGCGGAGCCCGCCTCCCCTCTCACTCGCACTCATGCACGATTTTTCGTGCTCTTAAATGAGGCGAGTTTGGGGAAAGGAATGCGATGTGCGCCGGCCTTGGCAATGTAAACACGCCGAGGCATGTTTACTTGCGAGGTTCGGCGCAACTTGATGTTAGAAACTAACATAGAGATAATATTCCGAAATATTATTTCGGAATATTATCTCAATTTATAATGTACTTTTGTACATTACAGTTGGAACGAGTCCAAAAGCTGATCACTGAGCTGCACGAATTTGTTCAAACTAAGCAGAACGTGCACAAGGAGATAAAGAGGAAGGTGACCGCCATAGGTACTGCGTTCAATCGACTGAGGAAGACGGTGATGGAGGAGGTAGAATGCCGGATGTCGACGCCATCAACGACAGCGCGGGCGTCTGCGACACCGTCACACTCTCAGACATCCACGGAGACCTCGGCAACAGAGACAGGGGTAATAGTGGTAGAAGGAAACTCAATGCCCAATCCCAGAAACAACACCAGGGACAAACGGAAAAGGCATACCACCACACCGGAAGATGAGAGAAAGAACAAGCGGAGGGAGGACGAATCAGCCGAGCAAACTGTTGAGAAAAGACCGACTGTCAAACCTGCGGAATGGCAGCAAGTGAAGGGGAAAAAGAAGAAACAGATCAAACAACAATCCCAGAAACAGAGGAAATCAGGGCCGATTGATTACGGATGCGAAGTAGCACACTCCCGTAGCAATAGCTGGGAACTTCAATGCTTGGGCAGTCGACTGGGGCAGTAAGGAAACCAAAGCTAGGGGGTAAATTTTAGACCGTACAGAGTGGTAATGGCAAGACTGAGAAGCCAGCCAATGGCATCACCTACGTGTCCTGACCTTTTGAAAAAGATAGTGGCAGATCTGTTCCCACAACAGCCAGAGACCCGTTTCTTAGTAGAATGTAATGATGTGGAGTCAATCCCGACGTGACAGAGGAGCAACTACTAGATGCCTGTGGTAGATAAGGAAACGCCAAAGCACCAGGCCTTGATAGAATTCCGATGATAGCACTGAAAGCGAGCACAAAAACAGTTCCAGAGTTATTTTTGAAAATGTACAGCACTTGCCTGCAGGAAGGAATTTTTCCAGCTAATTGGAAACAGCAGAGACTAGTACTCTTGCCCAAGGAGAAAAAGCCCCCAGACGAAGCTTCATCTTACCGACCGCTCTGTATGCTCGACACGATTGGTAAGATATTGGAGAGAATTATCCATGGAAGAATCGAAGC